>CM051456.1:105888331-106076434 GCA_028274465.1 Plantago ovata | reverse complement strand
AAAAGCACATGTGCCATGGTGACAACTCTACAGAGCTGGGGCAGAAACACTTCTGAAGAGTCATAATCAACAACTCTAAAGTAATATATTCGTAAATGCCGGAAACGGTCCAACTGCAAATAATCGCACATGTAGTAATATACAATATGAGAGCACATCAAAGAAAGGGAATGTAACTGATCGATTCGTACTCGGAACAATGATCTTAGTTTAGGCGTCAATGGCGTTCAGAGGTTAATTCCGTTGAAGAAGCTAGTTTCCGAACCAGTGTGCTAGCTTTTGTGTGGGACTGTCGAGTCATCAATTTAAATGGGTAGTTGAGGTTATTTATGGAAGTTTACAAAGAATCTATGGGCACGGTTGTCCTTTGCACATATGAAGCGGGGCCCACATGTTATTCTCCAGCTTATGGATCAAACAAAGATTTTCTCCGGACCAGAGAAAATGAAATCCACCAAATTATCTACAGGTTAACGGACCAAGAATACCCCCAATTCAAAACCTAGGTCGATTGGTAAGTCAATTTTGTTGGGTTTATTCTTAATTTTCGCTTCTACAACTCCGATTTGATGCTCAATTATAACATGTGCTTTGATTTATTTACTGAATGATGTGCGTTTCTCCGTGTCCTGTTGATGCTAGGGTTTCTGTTCTAGCGAGTTGATTATTCAATTATATGCACCATTTGTGGGAATTTCCAGCTGCAAACACCATCAAAGGTTAGGCTTTCCATTCTTTTACCTCATTTGCGTGAATCTGTAATGCGATGAAGCAATGTTAAGTGTTTAGTTTTCACTGAATTCTCATATTTTGCATATTATTGTTCTTTAAGATACATGTGTTTCATGCCTTTTGTATCTAATTCCATGTGAAGGCCTTTACATGTTTAAGATCCCTGCCTTAGTATTACAGCATAGGTTCAGTAGTTAGGTGTTTGCATTGCTCCATGATGAAGTAACCCTTAAACAGCTCATACTCACTCACACATTCCACAAGAGGTAAGCAAGAAAAAAAGAGAGAAAAAAACAAAAAAAACAAAAAAATCATAAAGTTGAGCTGTGTTCAACTTTCGTTCAAAAACCCATATCTCAGTATTCATTATTTGTTTGTACAATGCAGTAAAAATTTCCTCTATACTATTCAATTGCTTCTACTAGTGTTCATAAATACTGTCAGAATTCATACTACTTTTGGAAGTTTCTGTTGTGTTGAGGGTTAATTTGGTGTAAATGTGAAATCCCAGAAGCTAGTGCTGATTTCGTTTTCTTGTTTGTAGGTGTTTGATGTTTATGGAAGGAATTTGACTTTAAGGTACCAATCTTTGCTTGTTTCATGTTTATTCTTGTGTTTCTGCAGTTTCTGTTCCATTTTTGTCTATCGTATGGTGATGTGTTCTTTATTCTAGGTGCTGTGTATGATGTTGGTTTGGCTCTATAATCTGACACCCCCCCCCTTTTGTGTGTGTGTGCCCCACTAAACTGATGAAGTATTGATGGGTCACTGTTGGATCAGCTTATTAGTTCATTTGGGCCTATTGGAATATGTTTGATGTGTTCCAAAGTTTTATGTTGGAATATGGATGGATGCCTCAGAATTCTCTAATGCATAGGTTAGTTTGTTTCTGAGGTATGTCTAGGATACCCAAATGTAGAAATGTTTTTAGATTCTTGAGTGTATGGCTAGAAGGTTGAAGTAAAGATATTTTCGAGTGGTTTAATAGGTCCCTCGAATGTCTGTTAGAAACATTTCGGCATTTGTCATTATGTAGAATGTATGGCTAGAAGGTTAAAGTAGAGACCGTTTCGGCTGGTTTAAAAGGTCCCTTGAATGTCTGTTACTTTTCGTTCCAAGCACGAAATCTTGAATCCATTGCAATAGTTTTTGTTTCATCTTGATGAGGCTTTTCTTTGATGTAACGTGAGTCAATAGCGGCTAGAATTATCAGAAAATGTTATAATAGGCTAATAGCCATTCAAAAGTCACTATACCTCACCGGAATTAACATTTTTTAGCCGTTCAAAAGTCACTATACCTGAAGAACTGTTAATATTCTTCAGGTAAATTGCTCCGCAAACTAGTGTACTTTAGCTGATTGATTTTATAATTCATCCTTGGAAGTTAGATGAATCATATGCTTGCCGGGACAACCATGCAAATTTTCAAGAATATTAAATCAAACTCAATAGTTCCACACATAAGAAAATATACATTATCAGGGGAAGAATAGGTTTTCGTGTTTAACTATGCCTAGCACTTGAGGGAATTTCAGACTAGTGTCACTTTTACGCAATAGAAAATATGACCATATTCTGAAGTCTTTATACTTACAAATTGTGAAATGTGGCATATCCTCTTCTGGTGATCTACTTTTGGAGATTTAGAGGTCCGATCCAAGGATACTCTAAGTTTTTGCATTGTGTAAATTTAAGTTTCTGAGACATTTGGATTGTATCATTGTCGATACATAATACATTACCATAGTCATGAGATAACCTAATGTGCCCTTTAAATCATTATGTACAAAATCCAAGCTCCAGGAGGCTGAAATGCCATAGGAATATGCTTTGCATGTGTACCCTGATCTTGCAATCAATTGAAACGTGTAATACTTTATGGCAGCATATGTATTTTTGTTCCCATAGTTTCCTGCATTTGACCTCTTGTTTTCTACTGATCCAATTGTTAAATTTTGTGGGACAGAATTGGGGTTCAGAACTGAACGTCAGGGTTGCATCCTTGCTTCAGCAACACGTTGCTCTGTCATTGGAGAACACCACACTAAAGCAGCAGCTTCTAAGAATGCAGCAGTAGAAGCTCATTGTTGACAGTAAGTTCTTTATTTTTTTCTTCTGTTCAGTTGATCATACACTTTCACAGTTTGTCTCCCCAAAGACTGAACTATATGATTAGCGGATGGATTGGTATGTAAATTTATTCAGATGCTTAATACTATACATCTTAAGAGCATTCCGTGAGACTTTGTGCTCGTCGGTAACTCTAAATAAGCGCCTCCTTCTGGTCTCTAAGCCCAACGTTCTTCCACAGTTTTTGAATGTCTTTTTCTTGTTTCTTTGTTTTTTATTTATTATTTATTATTATTATTTTGTGATTTTTTCATTTTGGAGAAAACAGCAGCAGGTGTTCAAAGTATACGGTTTATCCCAAACACTTAATATCCCTAAGCAATGTGCAACCCTCTACACTTAACTTCTATCCACTTACGGTCTTTATTAGCGAACACAGCTTACGCAACTTTTCGAATTAAATTCTCTACTCTACAAGATGCCACATCATTATAAATCACTCCCTTCCATGGTTATTATGTTTCTGACCTGAAATATTAACCAAACACAATTCTCCATTTCTGTTCTTGTGCAGGTGAGTACCTGTCTCTTACAGAACAGTTGAAGGGGTTGAAAACTGATTTAGCTTTCTCCAGTAACAGTAAGATTCATGACTGGCCAAAATCTGCTGCTAACTTCACTCGTTCGGATGCCATCTGGGATATGATAGACATTGGGAGACTTGGTCTGAACTAACATTATGGATTCCGTCGGGAGTGGCCTGGTCGATTGGAAGTTGAGTGGTGAAGCTCATCTTGTTTCATTTTGTCTCGAGTTCAACCCCGTTAAGAAACTTCCAGTATATTATGTAGGAAAAGTAATATAGATGGATTTCTAGATGACCAGACTTTAGAATCCGATCAACTTTATTTCAGTGTCATTAGACTGACGATGTTAATAGCACTGGAAAAATATAATGTGCTCTTTTTCCAGGAAACTGTAGTGGATGATCTATCATTAAGTTGAACTTTCATCGCCTCTAATATCGAGCTACTGGGACTCTTGAGACTCTCGGTGTTTTTAACTTCCTTATTTAGAATTATATAAAGAGCCCCATGAAACAGACCGTCACTCGTCTCCCTTTCTCCTCTCTCCTCTACTTCATCACTCTATTCACCCATGGCGAAATCAAATCCTCCGGCAGTATCAAGCGACAAGGCTGGGAATTCAGTCAGAATTTAAAGATTAATCACAACTCAGTCAGATTTTTCGATTCTGTACAGGCGGGTAATGGATTTCTTCATACTTCGCTTTAGGGATTATGGATTCTGCTTTTTATTCAGGATATAGAAGTGCCAGTTCGTTTTTTTATGATTCATCACTTGTGTACGATTATATGAGCACTATGTTTATGCGATTGTGGGTCAGATTGATCAATGTTAGGTGTAGTATGGATAATCCGTGTATTTTATCATTTTTACATTGTTATTCCAATTGAGCCCCAAGGATTAGCCTGTGATGTTAGATTATAGATGGTTCACTACTGCTAAAGAATTCAGTCTGTATGCACAAGAGTGTGGGGGAGATACATATATTAGGTGAACTTAAAGAGATTGATTATAGTACATGTTTGTCCTACCTAATCATTTGGAGAGTTTGTAATTGATCTTTATATATTATTCCTAATTTAGCAAATTAGGAACCAGGTTTCTTTGTCTTGCAAGAATGTTTGATATGCACCTTCAATGTTCTCAGTTTTGATATGTTAGAAATCTGAGTTGTTCTTGTTACCTATCCAGATGCTGTAGGGTTGTTCTGAGTTGTTTGCTGTAGAGTTCTTGTTACCTATCCAACGAAGATTGGACTGAATAAAAACTTGTTCTAGAGTAAGAGTAGATTGTTGAGGTTGCTTGGTGAACCATATAGATTCTCTAATTTATTTATGGATATCGTAATTTTTATGGATAGCACTTCACCGAGCAGTGATGAAACTGTAACTATCAATTCATACTTTTCGATAGGTACAAACCCTTCACCTGTAAATTGTTGTAATATCTAATTTACTACTTGATTTTGATCATCTTCTTCTTAGATTAATTACTATATATATTTTTTTTTGTTTTTTTTTAGTTTGCAGTGGCCTGTGTTTAGTTGTTTGAATGGTGACTATGTAATGTTGACCTGAAATTTAGAACTCTAGTGATATTGACTCATCACTGAGTTTGTATTAATTTGGAACTCTAGTGATATTGACTCATAACTGAGTTTGTATTCGTGTTCAAGTTTATTGTGTTACTAGAACTTCAATGATTTGGATTTGACACAGATAGTTCACAGAATCTCGGTGAAGTATGTCCATTTTGGTTTGTGCTACTTAGTTCTATTTTAGTTTGATATGTCTATGAAAGTGAAACAGATTGTTCACATTCAGTTAGTGTGTTGAGTAACAATGCTTTTCACTGCTTTTGTTGATTTATTTTACTTTTTCTTGCAGGCCCAGTGAATGTGTATCGAATCCACTGAATTCTGATGAAACATCGTTAATGATGCAGGACTGCCCTTCTTATGATAAAAAAGTTAAAGCAAGGTAGGTTTCTGATGTATATTGATATATGAGGTGGTGTGACCTAGTCGAGTAGTCGATGAATATTATCCATGTCTTCTCCTAAGCCCCCAATACTGTGCCTGATTTCCGTGCATACTGATTTACTATAATAACTACAAGATGTCATGTATATCTATGTTTCTTCAAAAGATTTTTCCTGCTTCCCCAGTTTTCTAGTGATTCTTGATAGATCTGATGAAAACAATTATTAGTTATTCTTTTCTTTCTTTTATTTCTTCTTTTGATAAACCAAAAATAAGGCCGTGTTCAATTTTTTACAAGTCAAGGCAAGTGGTTCTGGCTATACATGATCGTTCATTTTGGGTCTCTAAGTCACACAATGGCTCTTAACATGTGCAAGGTTCTTATGATGTAACTTGATATTATACTTTGCACAATTATGCTACTACTACCATATATAAAGCTTCACTATTGACTTTGTCCACTCTGCATCACACACACTATAAGTGATTCTTTCTTCTTTTGTTCAATTGTAGCTTCTTCCTTCTTCTGTTCATCCTCTTTTGTAATCTTCATTTGCTCCTATTCTTGACAAGGTCCTTAATTATCTAGTTTCACTGTTTTGTGGATTTGAGATTGAGATCTAATTTTATTGCCTATTTGGGTGTGTGGACTAATGGTATGATTCTCAATTTATGTGAGACCTCACGAATTCTCGCAGCACTCCTGAATGGTTGTTTGTTTTTAGTGTGTACATGGCTGACTTCTATTGTAACCTTCTTCTGCATTTGGCTGTTGCTATAGCTTCTTGTCAATGTACACTTCCCTTGGAGATAGAAAGAAATAACGTTTCTAGTTATTCAACAATTATGTTCCTCATGCCTTCTTGTTTTCTTTTGTTTAGTTTTTTCTTGGAAGTGCAGCTGATTTTGGTTGTTACTTTTTCTGGTGTTGCCCCTTTCTCTGGGGAGTTTCATCTTCCTCTTTCTTCTCGTCTTTTCCTGCTCTTTTGTGTGTTTTTCATTTGCTTTGTCATCTGGTTTGCTGCAGTTAGGTCTCTCTTTTTTTTTTTTTTAATTCTTTGGTCACTTGGTTTTCCTGGTGTAGTTGCTCCTTCAAACAATTAATCTGGCTTTTTTCCTCTAGTTCATTTTATCTTCTACTTTAAGTTCGATTTTGTCTGTTGGTTTCGGTGGTACCTGTATTATTTCAGAGGAGATAAGGTGTGAATTTTTTTTCTTGGAACGGCATTCAAGCAGGGCAAGAGATCTGTACCAGGGGAGTTGCAGTACTTCTTTCTGGATTGTATTTTATTTGAGAGAGAGAAAAAACATTAACAATGTGAGGGTCCATTACAATGTTTCAGGGTTCATCATCTCTGTTACGTGTGTACTCTATGGGACGCCGGTTTGTTGGTCAGTTTGGTCTCTGGACTTGCAGGTGTTGTACTACTTGTTGAAGGGGGGAAGAATATTACGGACCTAGAGTCCTAGATTATTAATAGGATCAATAATCTTGGAAGAATTGGTGACACAGACTACCTGGTGTTCATTGTTATTCAGAAAAAACTAATAGTTTTGTAACACGGTAAAGTAACAAGATGGTCTTCTATACTTTTATTATGAAAATTTTATTACTTATTATTTTAACAATTAAAGTTGCATCTCAACGAATATTACTTGATAAGGTAGTTAATCCACATTGCTTCATGAGTCGTACATAAACAATGTGAACGTGATGTTGATTTTGAGGCAGAAAATACTCCATAACATTACAAGATAGTCTTCTATACTTCTATACTCCATAACATTACAAGAAAATACTTTTATGTGCAAATTTTATTACTTATTATTTTTACAATTTAAAGTTACATCACAAGTGCTCTGAACAAATGCTACTTGAAAAGTTAATTAATCAACATTACTCCATGAGTCGTTCGAAAACAATGACACCCTCTAAGTAAACAAAAATATTCCTAATTTACGTTTGCAATTTACTCCTCCAAGTGGATAGGAGTTTACTTGTTAATGAACAAAAAGATAAAACAAAAAACATGTATTTAGTACAAACCCCAACATCAAACCGGATGACTAAATTTCAGAAAATTAAATCAAACCATATGCCTTAGTTTCAGCAAATTAGTTGTTGAAACCGTTAAAAAAAAATCAACGATGTCCCCGATGTCCCCTACAAAGCTATAAAAAAGGTTACAAAAATTCACAGAAAAAATAGACCCCTAGACAACATATACAACCTAATGGATCAGAGAGTTTGTCTTGTAACAAAAAAACTTGAGTCCTAGACAAAACCAAAGTTCAGGTATTCAACAGACCGCTTGAATTCTGTATAGGAAGACAGAAGCACAATCTCATCCTCTGGACAACATTTACGCCTACCGTCAATTCCAGGTAATAAATCCTCAACATCAAATCTGTATTTGTAGTTCATATTATGTAATATTCGGCTTTTGAAAACACAAAACAAATAAAAACATAAAAATTCAAGAAGCATGTGCCTGAAGATACAATATTACAGACTAGGAATAAAATCAAAATATACATTAACGAAAATCTACGTAACTGTAATTTCGTAGATAATATTCAGTTTATCAAAACAAATTACAAATAGAGACATTGAATCTGAATAAGTAGGAGACTAAAAGATACCATAATACACAGACTTGGAAGCAAATCAAAATAAACATTAACACACACATCTTCCACGTAATCAAAAGAGAGAACAGGAAATCATAGAGTTGAACTAAACAATTAATCAAGCACCTGGCGTGCATAGAGCGAACAGAGAAATTTAAATTATTACCTGTTTGACAACATTTTCTCAGAGATTTATTAATCGTTCCCCAGATAAATTGCCCCCTTCATAGAGTCTCCATCAGTTAGGATTTTCATAAACAAACATAACATCAGAATATGCATAATCAACAACCACAAATATATTGTTATGCTTATACTTAATAAAGAGAAGCATATGGGACATGATTCCTATTGGAAAAATAATGAAGAAGAAATATAGAGAAAAATATATTAGATGGTAAAGATGGATTACATATCACCTGAAAGGAGTGTCAGTGATTAGTGAGTTTGCAAAGCCTAATTGTCCCATCTCGTTTGTTTTGACAGGCATAGGGACTTTAAAGATTTTGAATTAGCTTGTTCAATCATTTTTTGTTATTAATATATGTGCATTTACCTTAAATATCATCCATTAAGAAACGAAAGTAATATAATTTGCACATTAGTTTTTTGTACGCACTTAAAATATTTATGCAGGAAAAATGAATGATGTTGATAACATGTCAAAGGAGGAGCTAGAAGAAGAGATTGCCATAATTAAAGAACGAAGGCTCGTGATAAAACGACGATTAGCCATCCTAAACATAAGACTGGATGCCAAATTATAAGCTCCTCATCTAGTCCTCCAAATCTCGGTGCACTAATATAAGAGTAATTAAGTTAATCTTACTTCTTTTAATTAAACTAAAACAATCATATTTGTTTTGCTCTTTACAATACCAGACATATACATATGATGCAATGGCACACATCATCAGTTATATGCTAATTTCAAATTGGCTAGTAGCCAGAGCAGAAATTATTAATGTCATGGCAATTTGTGCACATGTAGGAATGATTAGTGTCTATAAAAGGTAAATTGCTACTCCCTCCGTCTCACAAAACTTTACTCACTTTCCATTTGTAGGTGTCCCACAAAACTTTACCTATTTTCTAAAATGGAAGTTACCCCACACATTAAAAATATTATTTTGTACACTATATTACAGCTTTGCCACTACTTAATACTTTAACAACTTCATTTCAATTAAAATATCAACATACCACACTAACTTTTTACTATTTTATTATTTCTTATTAAACTGCGCGCTAACCCTAGTGGGTAGTGTTTTGTGAGACGGAGGGAGTATGACACTAGTAATTTTTGCTATGGCTATATAACTAGACTTTCGAATTTTCTTAAACACAAAAGAAACAAAGGATGATGGAGACATTTGAGTTCCAATCATTCATAAGACTACCAGATGACATCCAAACCAAGATAATGTTCATTGCAGCTACTCACTGTGTGCATGATTGCGGAAGCGTACTCCTTACGTAAGTTATTCATATGCAAGTAATTACTATTAACACAGTTTACAAATAAATCAAAACACTAATGCTGAATTGCAAAAAGCAGAAGAGGTACAAGCACATACATGAAGAACTAGTATTCTACAAGAAAGTTAATATGTTTAGAATTCCAATAAATAATTGGAAAACTATATACATTATAGGACATCGTTTCTATTAAATTAAATTACTCAATTAGTTCTTTATTAATTATCAGTTTATATATAGTATTTCTATTCAGTATAGTTACTATTCAATTCATTTCAATAAATTATTTGTAAATTTTTCACTCTATGTATAGCACGCAGCAACACGTGTTGTGTGTTGTATAAATTCTACTCGTCTTAATTAAAAGGCACTATATTTCACTTAATTAAATAAATTAATTAAAAAGGCACTATATTTCACTTAATTTATTGTGAAGTTACTCTTCTTATTTCCGGTCGAAATTCGACGGATTATTTCCGGATCCATAGCAAATTTTAAACAGGAAATATAAAATGCAAATATAAAAGAAAAGGAAAAAAAATGGAGATGAAAAATTTAAAAGAAAATAAAATAAAACAAAAGAGTAAATGAAATTGAATGATATAAATGAAAATGAGAAAAATAAAAAGTTATAAAAAAGAAGATAAATACAATGAAAAAAGAAGATAAAAAATCAACATAACCCAACAGAACCGATTCCAAAGAACAGAACGAGTTCTGTCATTAAACCCAACAGAAACTGCTAAAGTTATGATGACAGACCCCAACATAACACTGTTGGGATTTTGTCATTAAACTCAACAGAACACTGTTGAAGTTGTGTTGAGGCCAACAGAACCCGAAGATAACAATGTTGTGCTAGAGATGGGATAATGTCATCATCACTTGTTAAGTCAGTGCTAACAAGAATTTAAAATTTGCAGGCGAAATCTGATTTGTCACATTCTTATCACAATTTAAGATTTGGAACTTTTGGAAGGAAGATAACATTAATTAATATTTTGGATTGATCACTTCACTAATTAAGCTGGGAAATAGTAGCTCAATTAGAAAGAGAAGAGCCAATAGATTCCGTGATGCCTTTTTATCCATCAGTCAATGTTCCAATATAAGCGTCGTTGATTGGTTGAAGTCACTATTTAGTCGGCAGCTTGACCTGGCTTCTAAACTAAAATGTGGTCTGGTCACCCATCACATAAAAATTTTGGTAGTTGGAAAGTGAACTTGTGTTTATGCTGTATTGTTGTGATATGCTAATTAACCTCCACCTTTTTTTTCCTTTTCAATTGGATCCTCTCAATTTGCATGGATTCAAAATAGAGAAAATTACGCGGGGACCCCCTCTTATGGACCTAATTTTTAAATGTTTCCTCCTTAATAAAAGAATTACATATAACTCCAATTTAAGCAGTTTGCGTTGACCTGTTTATAATCTACTGTTCATTACTAATTACCCAAACACGCCCTTATACAATTTAGTCTTATTCCTTTAATCTTATTTGCAATTTAATCCTTTTTATTTTTTTTCTTTTCTTTTTCTCTTTTTTCCTTTTCTTTTCTTTCTTTAATTCTATTACCGGATTCCGGCAATGGGTTGACCGGAATCCGACGGGAGCTCTGTAATAGAGCTCCATTAGAGCTCTGTAACAGAGCTCCGACGAGCTCTGTACATCGGAGCTCTGTAAAGAGCTCCGTCGGAGCTCTTATAGGGCTCCGGTGGAGCTATTACAGAGCTCCGTCGGAGCTCTTATAGGGCTCCAGTGGAGCTCTGTAAAGAGCTCCGACGAGCTCTATTACAGAGCTCCGTCGGAGCTCTTATTGTAGCTCCAGATCTGGAGCTGCCAACTCCAGATCTGGAGCTGTAACAGCTCCGATCTGGAGCTGTTTCACGGCTTCAGATCGGAGCTGATGGTGGCTACCGGATTCCGGTTCCGGCACCGGAATCCGGTAAATTAGAAAGAAGAAGAAATAAAAAAAAAATTGGGGAATTTATAATTTAGATAAGATATGTGGATTTATTTTGTAATAACTTAAAGTTGAGATTGTTTGGTAAAATTTAAAATCTGATAATTGTTCAGGGACAATTATGTACTTTCCATGATTAAGAGCGGCAAAAGTCAAAATCGTGGGTTTATTTGTAATTGTTTTGCATAAAGAGGGTTTATACGTAATTCTTTTACTAACGAGGAAACATATGTAATTACCGAGCATAAGAGGGGGTTTATACGTAATTCTTTTACTAACGAGGAAACATATGGAAAGTGAACTTGTGTTTATGCTGTATTGTTGTGATATGCTAATTAACCTCCACCTTTTTTTTTTCCTTTTCAATTGGATCCTCTCAATTTGCATGGATTCAAAATAGTATTGTGTTTTTTATTTATAAGGTGGTGCGGTGGTAAGGATAAGGAGGTGAGATATTGTAAGAGAGGTTTAGGGTTTGATCCCCAAAGGTGGTGGAGTTATAATGTTGGTTTAGGTGTGAAAAAGTGAGATGGTTTAGGAATGGGTTCTTATAAAACTTGTCGTTTCAAAAATAAAAAAATGTGTTGTGATTTTATTTAATCTTCCCTCATAGTATGATATAATCTGGTGTTGATGATTTTGAATTTACCATGGACTGCTATAATATTTTTCTAATTTCTAAATAATAAATTTAAAATAATTTGTATATGGACAAACTATATTGAGCTATCCGATCTTATCACCTCTCTAGTCTTTTACAAAGATTTACAGAGTAAAAAAAAAAGACTAATTTAAAGTATTACAATATGATTTTCTCACTAATTCATTTTTAAATCAATAGAGATCCACGTGTTAACCTCTTTTAGTTTTTTTTTTTTTTTTAATAATTTCTTTTTTATGCTATGATCTTCCCGTAGATGAACTTATTATTTAAAATTTCTATAACTCAATTCATTTAATTTAACTTTGGCTCGGTTTGTTTCACCTGAAAAAACTCTGAACTTATCTGAATTGAACTTAATAAATCTGAATTGAACTGAACTTAATAAATTTGAACTGAACTGAACTTATTTGAAGTATAAATTTTAATTAAGTAAACTTGAACTGAACTGAACTTAATAAATCTGAACTGAACTGAACTTATTAAAACTGAAACTAAGGTGAAACGAACATAGCCTTAGTGGTAACCACCCGCTATATTTTAGGGATAAAAATGTTCTTACCCTTTCTTTATTGTGGGATCCATTGTTATAATATCTCCCTAACAAGGCCCAACAATTCTGACACGATCCGGGGATTACAATCCGATCCGGACCGGACCAATCCGAGTTCGGACCAACTTAAAACCTGGTGGATCCTAAAAAGTCCGGTCCATTTGGCCCGGGCCGGATTGGAACAAAGTCCACGGATCAAAATCTGATCCCAAGTAAACTTAAAACTTAAAAGAGCGTATCGCCGCTTTTTTCATTTAATTTATTCTGTCAAATTTCACAACTTTGCTTCACAAAAATATTTTATCTTCACATTCACCGTATCTATGCACTCAAGTACTCAACACTAATTGTATCCGACGGGTCTATTCCATGATACTTTAGTGTACAAAATGTATTCGACGAATCTATTCCGCAATAATTTTGACTTGAGTGTGTTTGATGGATCTATTTCATAATACTTTTAGAAGACTAATTGTATTCGACAGTAGTTTAGAACACAAACTATGTTCGACGGGTAATTCAATAATTGTTTAAGTAGGACAATAATTGTATGATCAACGGTTCTATTCTACAGTAATTTAAACACCAATTGTGTTGATCAACAATTCTATTCCACATTAATTTAGAACACTAACTGTATTCGACGGGTCTATTCTGCAATTGTTTAGAGCATTAATTATAAAACTTTCCTTCCGCCACGCATCGTATTTTTATTGGTACTTATTCTATCTATTTACACATGTTATGAGTTATTGGTACTTACTCAGCTTATATTCAACTATCTTCACAAAAATGTTGTATCTTCACATTTATCGTATTTATGCACTCAACACTGACTGTGTTTGATGGGTAGTAAATTCCACAATATTTTAGAGTACAAATTATATCACGGGTCTATTCCTCAATAATTTAGAATTGACTATTCGGATGCTGGAGAAGAAAAGGACGAAGAAGATGGATAAAATTCAAGGATACTTTAATTAGTTTTAGTTTAAGGGCGTTTTGTTGCTATTCATATGGTTGAGTATAATATGAATAATTTGGAATACTATATGTATTCGATGTGTCAATTCCATGCTAATTTAGAATAATAGTTGTGTTTGATGGATTTATTCCACATTATTCTAAAACACTAATATAAATGCATTCAACGGGTCTATTCGACATTACTTTAGAATACTAACTTTATTCGATGAGTGTACCCCACAATAATTTATAAGACTATCTACATTCGATAGGTCTATTCCGCGATAATTCTGAACATTAATTGCATTTGCATTTGACGAGTCTATTTTTCAACAATAATTTAGAATACTGACCGTGTTCGACATATCTATTCGATCTGCAATAAGTTAGAAGACTAATTGTGTTCGTCGAGTCTATTTCACAATAATTTAAAACACTATTTGTGTTCGACGGGTTTATTCAGCAGTGATTTAGAACACTAAATGTATTTGACGAGTCTATTTTATAATATTTTAGAATGCTAAATTTTTCCCGACATGTGTATTTCACAATAAAGTAGAAGACTTAATGTGTTTGACATGTCTATTATGTAATAATTTATAACAATAACTGTTTTCGAAGTGTATATTCCACAGTAGTCTCGGTTGGCGTATTTCACAGTGTTTTGGAACACTACAAGTGTTTGACGGGTCTGTTCTGCTGTAATTTAAGAATACTAACTTTGGTCGAATGGTGTGTTAATTTCACAAAAATATTCCGGGACCAACTTACAATCAAAATACTCACAACAGACCTTCGAATAATTACATAACCAAGTTACATCAAAACGTACCACTATTGAAACCAATCCAACCACTCCTAAATACAACCATGTCACAAGTACACATACAGATATAACAATCAAGAATCAGTACTCCATTCACCATAGCTCATCCATAATTTTAAATTTTAATTGATTTTCATTTGTCAATATACTATAATATGTAGAATTTTGACGGTCTATTTACTAGATAGTATGGTGTTCAACTATTAACTTGGTACAGTACATGACTATGATGGTAATATATGTGTTGGAGTGGAACTTTTATTTGCAAAATAATGTGGTGTTTAGATATTATCATTTGAGAACTACTATTCCCCGTCGAAACTCAACGGGTTTATTTACTAGTGTATGCTTAATTTAAGGTCGCGTATATTACATCCCATTGACCTGATACTCTGCACGGCTTTACTACACTTTACCATTACTTTTACACTCGAACTCATTAAATTGTATAAATAACCATGTAAAAATTAAATGTAGTGATATAGGCAGAGCAAAAATTAGTAATATCGGAACAATTCATCTTTTATAAACACGAATCATTCTTAAAAGTGCATAAATTGCTTTGACATTTGCAATTTCTACCCTGGCTATATCAATACCCAAATGTTAATTTACAACCACGCTCTGGAAATAGATGCAGAATGACTTCCACGAATAAAAACTACATATGCATACCATGTGTACATTGTATGTTATTCGTTGAATGTGGATAATCCTTGGGGCAATAATTTATATAATCTGATGATCAATCAAACAAGATAATGATCTTCGATAGGAACAAATCCTTAGAGACATGTTAATTTATTTTTGCATGGGATAAGATTATCACATGATTCGTTAAGACAAGAGATAACCATGATGATAAGCAGAGTATGTGGTGAAATCACATATGCTCTTGCAGACATAATGATGTTTGATGACTAAGAAGAGCACAAATTAAGCCTTGATCGGCTCACTTCATCACCATTAATGACTTATTAATGAAAAAGCTTATTAAAGGGATTATACTCGTGTTAAATGATTCTTAACGACTATTTTACCGACTTAACTAACACCAAACTTGCATCATGGGTTTGATGTCACCAACATAAGAAGATAATCTAGAATAATCCAATTGGCTTTATTATCTTCTGTATATAGTCATCACATACATATAAAGTTGCAAAAGCATACTCAAACTATAGGTTCGAATCTTATTATACTCAATTATAGAAGAAAATCTTCAACGAAATTCCACAAAGGCTATGACTCGCACAACTATATGAGTTAGTACTAGCTTCTAAGGTAAAGAGATAATTAGTTTACTTCATGAACATTTAACCGGATATGTATGTTATATGAAAGTTGTATTCTTGATTTACTAATTAGAAGTCATATTAAAAAAGAATAAAAAAATGAGGATGATTCAATTGGATAAATTATTTATTTTCCTCCTGCAAGAGGTTTTAGTGGAAACTAACATGGGGTGTAAAACAACGACGATGCAACAACCAACAATAACAATATAATTGAGAAAATATCACTGAGAAAAGTAGGGAGAAAGGAGATTATTATTATCCGTAACTCAGAGTACGTACACGGGGGTATTTATACAATCAGAAAAACTATTTGATAGTAACAAACTGGAAAGATACGTGCAACAAGAAATAGAGATAAACTAGGAAGATAAATCTTTGACTAACAAATCTAACTAACTCTTGTTACATTTCATAAATATCCATAACACTCCCCCTGAATGAAACATGAGTTGAAGATTTCAGATACGCTGTAGGAATACTGCCTCATTAAAAACCTTGCTAAGAAAAACCCTGTGGGATAAAAACTTAGTCAAGGAAAAAAGAGTGCAGTGCGTATCTGTCTCCCCCTGATGAAAACATCACTTCAAATCTTTGAGCCGCCGCATTCCAACCTTTCGAACCAACTTCTCAAATGTTGATGGTGGAAGTGATTTAGTGAACAAATCTGCTAAGTTGTCACATGAACGAATCTTATGCACTTGGATAGAACCTTCTTTCTGTAGATCATGGGTGAAGAAAAACTTTGGAGATATGTGTTTCGTTCTATCTCCTTTGACAAAGCCTTCCTTCAGTTGAGCTATGCAAGCAGCATTATCCTCATATAGTACAGTGGGAACTTCCTTCTTGGATGTAAGGCCACACATATCACGAATATGCCCAGTTAAAGATCTTAACCAAACACATTCCCGACTTGCCTCATGGATCGCTAAAATTTCTGCATGGTTAGAAGAAACAGCAGATAATGTTTGCTTAACAGAACGCCAAGAGATGGCTGTACCTCCGCATGTGAACAGATAACCTGTTTGGGAGTGACCCTTGTGAGGATCAGATGAAAATCCTGCATCTGCATACCCAACTAATTCTGGATTGCTACATTTTGGATAGTATAAACCCATATCTGGAGTTCCTTGAAGATATCGAAGTACATGCTTGATCCCATTCCAATGCCTTCGAGTTGGAGAAGAACTATACCTTGCTAATAAATTAACAGCAAAAGCTATATCAGGTCGTGTATTGTTAGCAAGATACATAAGTGCGCCAATAGCACTAAGATATGGTACTTCAGGACCAAGAAGTTCTTCATTATCTTCACGAGGTCTAAATGGGTCTTTATCCACTTCTAGAGACCTTACGACCATGGGTGTACTCAATGGATGAGCCTTATCCATATAAAACTTCTTCAGCACCCTATTCAAATAATTTGATTGGTGCATAAACGTCCCATTTTTCAAGTGTTCGATCTGTAGGCCCAAGCAGTACTTTGTTTTTCCAAGGTCTTTCATTTCAAATTCTTTCTTCAAACAATCCACTGCCTTGGATAACTCTTCAGGAGTTCCAACAATATTCAAGTCATCTACATAAACTGCAATAATGACAAACTTTGATCTTGTTCGTTTAATGAAAACGCATGGACATATAGGATCATTTTTATAACCCTCATTTGATAAGAATGTGCTCAAACGGTTAAACCACATTCGTCCCGATTGTTTCAATCCATACAAAGCTCTGTTGAGTTTGATTGAATAATTATCTCGGGAATTTGGGGTTTGTGCTTCGGGCACCTTAAATCCTTCAGGAATTTTCATATAGATGTCATTTTCTAAGGATCCGTATAAATAGGCTGTCACCACATCCATTAGACGCATCTCAAGATTTTCATGTATAGCCAGACTTATCAAATAACGAAATGTGATTGCATCCATTACTGAAGAATACGTCTCTTCATAATCGATTCCAGGTCTTTGAGTAAAACCTTGTGCGATGAGTCTTGCTTTATATCTTACGACTTCGTTTTTCTCATTTGTTTTTCGCACAAAAACCCATTTATATCCAACGGGTTTTACACCATATGGTGTACGGACTACTGGTCCAAAAACTTTACGTTTTCCAAGAGAGCTCAATTCAGCATCAATTGCTTCTTTCCATTTTGGCCAATCATCTCTACGACTACATTCTTTTATAGATGTAGGCTCAAGATCCTCGTCTTGTTCCACAATATCGCACGCAACATTATATGAAAATATTTCATCGACGTCGGTGTCATTTCGATTCCATATTTTTCCATTCACGACATAGTTTATGGAGATCTCTTCATTTTCAACAATTCAGGTACCTGAATCTCTTTGGTTATGTCGTTCGACTCATTTGGAGTCTTATCAATCTCTTGTGGAGATTTTTCTTCCTCGAATGGGCCACTATCGATATTTGCTCATTTTCTTTTTCGAGGGTTTTTATCTTTGGAACCGAACGGTCTTCCACGCTTCATGCGTGTTTTAGACTCATTAGCATTCATAACTTGTCCTTTTGGGACTTCAATTCTAATTGGAGCATTTTCAGCTGGAATATATGATTTTGTAACTCTTTTTGGATCAGCGAATGCGTCTGGCAATTGATTCGCGAGATTCTGTAAATGAATTATCTTTTTAACTTCATGTTCACTTTGACTTGACCGAGGATCATAGGTAGATAAAGATAATTCATTCCAAGATATATTATTTTCCAACTGCTTTTTCTCTCCCCCCATGTTTGGAAAATTTGATTCATCAAAATGGCAATCAGCGAATCTAGCAGTGAATAGATCTCCAGTTGATGGTTCTAAATACTTGATTATTGATGGAGACTCATATCCAACATATATCCCCATTCTTCTTTGGGGTCCCATCTTTGTGCGTTGTGGTGGAGCAATCGGAGTATAAACCGCACATCCAAATATTTTCAGATGAGATATGTTTGGCACATTGCCATATACTATTTGCAATGGGGAGAATTTCTGATAGCCTGTTGGCCGGATACGTATAAGTGTCGCAGCATGTAAAATTGCATGTCCCCATGCTGATGCAGGGAGGTTAGATTTCATTAGTAATGGCCTTGCAATAAGTTGGACGCGTTTAATAAGTGATTCGGCCATACCATTTTGTGTATGAACATGTGCAACAGGATGTTCAACTTTTATACCAATAGACATGCAATAATCATTGAATGCTTGCGATGAAAATTCAGCAACATTATCAAGTCGGATATTCTTTATTGGAGAATCAGGGAAATGTGCTCGTAAGCGAATTATTTGTGCAAGTAATCTTGCAAAGGCTAAGTTACGAGTAGATAATAAGCACACATGTGACCATCTAGTAGATGCATCTATTAGGACCATGAAATATCTAAATGTTCCACATGGTGGGTGTATTGGTCCACATATGTCTCCATGTATTCTTTCTAAGAAAGCAGGGCTTTCATATCCAACTTTTTCATATGATGGTTTTATAATAAGTTTGCCTTTAGAGCAAGCATCACATAAAAATTCACTACTTTGAAAAATCTTCTGGTTTTTCAATGTGTGTCCACATGAATTTTCAATTATTCTACGCATCATCATTGATCCGGGATGGCCCAACCGGTCATGCCAAACTTTAAAGTTGCTATCAATTTGCCTTACTGTGGCATATGTTTCAATGGCTCTGATTTTTGTACAATACAATCCAGAGGACAATACCGGTAGCTTTTCCAAAATATTCTTCTTACCGGTTTTGAGTGTAGTAATGTAAAGAAATTCGTTGCCATTTTCACTCATTGTCTCAACATGATATTCATTTAGTCGAATATCTTTAAAGCTCAATAGATTTCGTTGAGATTTGGAAGAATATAGTGCATCTTCAATGGCAATTTGTGTCCCATGTGGTAGTATTATATTTGCTCTTCCGGAGCCTTCAATCATTTTTGTACTACCAGAAATTGTATTGACATTTGCTTGTTTCATTGACAAGTTGTCAAAATATTTAGCATTATTGAATATGCTATGTGTTGTTGCACTGTCTGCCAAGCATAATTCTGCCTCGTTTGCCTCGGATATAATCATAATTTCTTCAAGAAAATAAAACAATAATAAGAGGTGTGGAAAAAAGGGAAAAACATGATTTTATTCAATAATATAAAGCAAACTAGTTCTTAGCAACCATGAATCAGAAATCCTAGATAACAGAAATTGCAAATCCTAAATAATTCAAAAGTTCCTAGAGCAAATTGAAAAACAGAATAATTCAAAAGTTCCTATAGCAAATTGAAAAACAAATCAAACTTGGGCACTTGCATCATCAAAGAAATCGGTGACATCCAAATGAGTTGCATCGAATTTTCCATGAGGGATCTCATCATCTTCAACAAAATTTGCTTCAACATGTCTTTTCTTAGACTCAAGGGAAGCCTGGTAAAGATCTACAAGGTGTTTTGCTGTACGACATGTACGTGACCAATGATCATTCATACCACACCTGCGACAGCTTTCATCAGTTCTCTTCCCTTTTCCATGCATATTTTGGCTACTTTCCGATGCATGATGGCCAAAATTTGGACGAGATCCCCCACGACCACGTGCATGCCCACGACCACGTCTATGCCCACGACCGCGAAATTCACGGTCTTTACCATGATTAAACTTAGGTCCAAAAGTCATCACATTCGCTTCTGGGAATGGTTTGGAGCCAGTTGGGCGTGACTCATGATTTTGCATCAACAGTTCATTGTTCGTCTCAGCCAGAAGCAAACAAGAGATCAAATCTGAATATTTCTTAAACCCCTTTTCACGATATTGTTGTTGAAGCAATATGTTTGAAGCATGAAAAGTCGTAAAGGTTTTCTCAAGCATCTGGTCATCTGTGACAGTTTCACCACACAATTTCAGTTTGGATGTGATTTTGAACAGTGCAGAATTATAAGCTTCTACACTTTTAAAGTCTTGGAATCGTAGATTCATCCATTCATTGCGGGCGGTAGGAAGTGTCATGGTCTTTTGGTGGTCAAATCTTTCTTTGATACTTGCCCATAGATCTGCTGGATCTTTTATGGTTAGGTACTCGGACTTCAGGCCTTCAGCAAGATGATGGCGGAGAAAAATCATCGCCTTTGCTTTGTCTTGGCTTGATGCGGTATTTTTTGCTTTGATGGTCTCTCCAAGACCTTTAGCATCAAGGTGAATTTCGGCATCCAGAACCCAAGACAGGTAATTGTTTCCAGCAATGTCAAGAGCTACGAACTCAAGATTGCTTAGGTTTGCCATGACTAAAAAATGAAGATGATATAAACTGTTAATAAGAGGGATTTAAATGTTACAGTACTCTGCGTAAATAAAGAAATAAAAAAATTTGTTTCTTGAGTCGTAAATATATCTGGTGTTTGCCGAACAGGTACGTACATGATAAATGTATGATACATGTGATAATGATAATGATATACTAATATGATGAGAATAAAAATCGGTGTGTTTGTAAATGAAACTTTAGTTAAGAAAATCATGTGATCATTATGTGTAAGATACTGCGTTTTATAAGAAAATAAATGGTGGTGATTCATGTAAAGACAAAACAATGTCGATCGATCGAAAATAAATGGTGGCGAGACTATGTTAATATTAAACATTGTTTTGGGCAATATAATATAGTACATAGTGATTGTGTCAGAAAAGAGAACAAAATATATTGATCGGTGATATAAAGTAATATGCTTACTTGTAGTCAGCGTCGGATATCAATGGTGGAGTGCGGCACTTTCGTGCTGATAACGTGAGAAAATATCACCGAGAAAAGTAGGGAGAAAGAGATTATTATTATCCGTAACTCAGAGTACGTACAAGGGGGTATTTATACAATCAGAAAAACTATCTGATAGTAACAAACTGGAAAGATACGTGCAACAAGAAATAGAGATAAACTAGGAAGATAAATCTTTGACTAACAAATCTAACTAACTCTTGTTACATTTCATAAATATCCATAACAATAATGAATTTAAAGTGAACTTAATGAATATGGATTGCAAATGAACTAAACTGAATGCACGTGAATTGAACTGGACCAATTTGAAATGAATTGAATGAATTTGAACATGATTGAACTGAATAGAAATAAACTTGATATTAATGAGTACTCAAACGAAGATGAGCCTAAAACTTAAAAAAAAAGGAAATATATAGTAACATTGAATAGAACTGAATCGGAATTAATGAGTTTTTGTACGAAAACAATATAGTCTAAAGCTACCTTTTACGCTTTCGGACACCTTATACGGTTCATTTTTTCAAACAAATACTATAGCTAACTAGCTGATTTTGATCAACTTTGTTAAGTTCGTCTAGCTAGTCAAACAGACACCAAGTTAATTGGTAGATGATTTTGATCAACTTTATCCGTTATCTAATCGGCTATTAGTTGGTTAAGTTATTAAGTACATTTTCTAAACACCATGCCACTTAGATCTGCATACGTAATTCCATATATAGTCAGTCATGAGGATCAAAGCCGGTAAAATTACGGTGCGAATTTTCTATCCCACTCTACCGCATGTGACATGTGTCATCTTTTTTACTTACCTAAATTAATTACTTTACTTAATTATACACGGATTAACTAGTTAACTAGAGTTAAAAAAATATTCCTTCTTAACTATACTATCCGTTTAGTACTCTTTCTTTTTTCTTAAAATAAGCAGCTATACATGAACAAAGAAATGAACAATCATAAAAGAAATCAAGCTATCTTCAAAATTCAAATAAACACTCAATTAATGAATCAAAACCGTGAGAATTCACATGTATGACTTTACAAAATTGAAGCAATTCATTCTTCGATTTGTCTCGGCAAGTTGAGCACCAAGGACATTACGCCAGTCTGCAAATTTCATCCCCTAATCAAGAAACATGTAACTGACTTCCAATGATTCTTTCGCTTTATCGGATCATATATAATTGATTGTTGGTTCACACTTGGCTCGATTACATGTCGCATTTTCAGCTCATAAGAATACAAGATACAATAAGAATATCTTTAAGGTGCATTTAACATGGCAAAAGAACTTGATATTGGTCATGTAATTTGTTCCTGTGTAGCTGCTTCTTTTTTTTTTTTTTTAAAAAAAAATAAACGAGTAGTATAGTTAAAGAATATTTTTTACTCTAGTTAACTAGTTAATCCATGTGTAGTTAAGTAAAGTAATTAATTTAGGTAAGTAAAACTAAAATGCCACATGTCACATGTAGGAGAGTGGGACATGAAAATGTGGAATAGAAAATCCGCACCGGTAAAACGAATATAATTGGAAAATGAATATAATCTCGTCAAAAGACTGTAGTTAATGAAGCAGCCGTTACATAATAATAATATTAAGGCAGATAATGAGAGATTTGCATGTCTAATCAGCTTTAATCCTTTGTTCAGTACGAATTGTTAAATTCAGGGTTAACTAGATTATATACCTCTGACCCGATAATTATCGTATATTATAATTCTCCACTCAAGTGGAAGATAACACATATGGCCTAATCATGAAAATCAATTTAATAAATTTTACCTTCAAATCTCATTTCTATGTATTTAAATAAATTTATTCTAGAAAAAGATTGCAGCAACAGTTATAAGAAGATAATGGCATTTTGCTTGATCAAATTAAAATTAATTAAACATTACAATTAGTAGCTAACAAGTCGCTTTTAATGGGAAAATATGGATAAGAGCCATATTCTACATAGTGCCTTTACGTTGGAAATGAGAATTTTACACTATATTTCATACTTATCTCGTAAAACTTACTCGTATAAGTTTTCAATCGAAGTAGACTGAAGTCAGATTTAAAATACACTTAAACTCATCAATTCTCCCTCCATTAAATATATAATAGGTAAACAAGCGTGGAAGGAATGAATTATTGTTGATAGATGAAACATAATTGGTCAAGTTGGGAATCTCCGGATGGGTAGGTTAGTCTCAAGTTGCAATAACTGGACCCCTCAAGAGAAAATGAGAACTTCGACGGGCATATAATAGTCTCCGTACAGATTACATCAATTTTTCTATGTGCGAGGATATTATTTTCATGTTACTCGCGCCATTATTGGCTAATACATGTAGATTTGGAATAAAGGGTTAGTTGGTTAAATTGGAGATTTGGAATCAGGGTTAGTTAATTAAAATAAGATTGGGAAAATTACGTGCACCCCCCTACACACGGCTCTGCCATATATTATAGTTCCCGATCTTTTAGATTTTACATTGGAGTAACTCTTCATTTGGTTTAAGGGAAAAGGACCTAGGTGTAATAACTTGAAAATTAAATTTTTATTAAACTAGTTAATTGGCATATAAAAGTTGGACACTCACTTGTTACCATCCCATAAGAGGGTCATCCAAGATGACACCCGATACTAGATTCAAAACATATGATATTTCTTATAAAGAGTCAATACATAGAATTCATAGAGATAGATGGTAAATCCTAAATATTCAAATGAGATAATTTCACTTTAGTACCCTCTTAGAGCACCCATTGTCAAATTAAATTCTCTTAGATCAACAATTACAAATTGAAACAAAATTCACTTTTTTTTGAGTTGATCAAATTCAAAATCTGAAATTTTAGTTTTCAAACCAAACATGCCCTAACCTTATTAGTTTTAAAACTAAATAATTAAGCTAAAATATAGAAAAATTAAAAACATAAAAATTAATTAATTAACAAAATAAAACTTGTGGAGCTAAGCTTCATCAAGTTTTTCGGTGGAGCTCTACTCCACCGGATAACAGTGGAGCTAAAGCTCCACCACGGTGGCGGAGCTCTTCTCCGCTAATTATAGGCGGAGTCTGCTCCGCCATTGATGTCGGAGCTTCTGCTTCGTCCAGATCTAGCGGGGTGGAGAGCTCCGCCTAGATGTGGCGGAGCAGAGCTCCGCCATTGATCTGGCGGAGAAAGCTCCGCCTAGATCTGGCGAAGCAGAGCTCCGCCATTAACAGGGCGGGGCTTAATGGCGGAGTTGAAGCTCCACTTTATTTGTTTTTAATTTTTTTTATTTATTTATAATTATTTTTATTTTAAAAAAATTTAATGAATTTTTTGATGATTTTTAGTTTATTTAAAACTTTTTATTTGTTTTTCTTTTTTTTAAAGCTAAGGTTGTTTGGTTTCAGAACAAAAATATCAAAAATTGAATTTGGTCAACTCAAGATGTCCTAATATATAATTGGAATGTTGTAAGTAGCCCTTTTTTCGATATTGTTGTTCTATGGGGGATTAATCTGTACTTAGAAGCGCTAAGAAGGTATTAAAAAGTTATGGACCCTATTCAAATTTTAGAAATTATCGTTTACTATTAAGTTTTATTACTTGTTACACTAATAACTCCTGTTTTCTACTCCATTAAATGGCGAATGCCGGTCCAGTGAGTCACTGGACCCCCTGAACTTGTTATTTTTCATTAAAATAAAGTAGTTTAATTTTGCATTTTGACCTCCCTAAAATTACAATTTTACATTATTGATCTCCCTGAAGAATTTATCCTTTTACTAATTAGTCTAATTTTTATTTTATTTCATATTACAAAATTACTATATATAAATAGTAAGTTATTTATACTACGTGTTCCCGGTGAAAATCACTTCGCCACTTACTCCATTAGTCAATTTCGGAGCATGCAGATGAAAACAATTAAACTAGCTAGTGCCTGGACAAAGGTTTGTAACGTCTAATCTACTACTAATTGATACGAGTTCAAATTTGTGAAACTATTAGTCTATTATACCGACGTCTTAATCTAATACTAGTTCCGTGTACTGGAGAGAAGACTTCATGACAGAATTGTTCAAATAAATTATGGTTCTGATGGAAGTATTATATGTTACTAAATAAATCCAACTAATTACTAAACTCCTCTCGAAAATAGTTTATTTTTTTTATTTCTCTTAAATGTCCAGACTTTACAGTGCGTAGTCAATTGTGAGCTCTCCATAAGTGTGCTTAGTGTAGTGTTACGCAAGAATAAATGTCCAACTGTTTTATCCTTCGTATATTTGTTGATCAGTTCTGCATGCACTAGTTGTATGCAAAGACTGAAATGAGTATGATATGGATTGGTAACTTAACTTTTTAGCTAGTGAACTGATTGAAGTTAACTAAAAAGATTCAGATTTGAGTTCGAAAGTGGGGATGCGAAAGTTCTTAAGTGATCGGGGCACAAGAAAGGCTATGATATTATTTTTCACTTATAGTAATACAATAATTTACGCCGGGTAAGTTGTTTTTATGTTTCAGTAGTACAAAGTTTCCAGGTGAGCTACTGTTAAGGTGTAATCAACCACGATTTAATTAATTAAGCATGCCCACCAACATTTTTATTAATAATAAGCACGGTGCAATTTTCATTTGTGCGCTTTAAAATCCGTAATGAAGGGGCCGCTAGTTGCCAGCTTGTATTGTTGCTTGATGTACACTGAATGTGATTGGGTAGGCACTAGTAAGCAATGACACTCCAAAATGGAAGTATCCATTCCGATACGTATTCGATATTTGATTCGTCTTCGAAACGTATCTCTCCCTTTCAACCATATTGTTGAGCATTTGACATGATTTGTGATGAATAACTAAAGAGTAATATTTAGTTATTTA
This sequence comes from Plantago ovata, assembly GCA_028274465.1. Taxonomy (NCBI): domain Eukaryota; kingdom Viridiplantae; phylum Streptophyta; class Magnoliopsida; order Lamiales; family Plantaginaceae; genus Plantago; species Plantago ovata. The sequence goes on along the minus strand of CM051456.1, from coordinate 106,050,045 downwards.
CTTTTTATTTGGTTTGTTAGTATTCATTAGAATAACTAGCTAGAATATTAAAAATTAAATAATTTACATACTAAATATACTAAAAAGTATTAAAAAATTAAACGTATCGGTCATGTATCCGTATCCTACGTTTTTGGATTTTGACGAATCGCCATATCCGTCTCCGTATCGTGTCCGCGTCCGTATCCGTGCCGGTGCTTCTTAGGGTAGGCATTGTGCTAGAGGTTGTTGTGTTCCTTTGCTTAGATAGAACTACTGATTGCGTTGTATCATAGTTGAGTTTAGACTTCAGCTTCACTTGAAAAATACCCCATCGTATTCTGTATGAATTCTCTTCTGAGTTTCTATTCATTTAATTTTCGTGAAAAAAAAAATACTACTATAATTACTTGTTGAAATGTTGGTGGGAAAGTATGGATGAGATGATGGAATAATTATTATGTGTAGTGTACATATGTTGTGTGATATAATTTGGCGGAGAAACTAATCAAATGAACCTAGTCGATAGGACAAAAGCAATATGGGGATGGCGAATCAATTCGTGACAGCTAAGAATTTGATGGGGAAGAAGTTGTTTGTGTTGGATTGGATGATGAGGAGAGGGCTTGTATTTATCATCCTTCAAGTTGAAGATCGACTCAACTCTATCCATTAATTCCTCATAAACAGTGAGTGTCCCTTGCAAATACCATCCACCCTCCATACTAGGGGAACAACAATATATACATCATACTCCCCCATCCCGGGCGGAAACACAAAAGGCGACAATACCACCCAGACTACAAACAATTTCTAAGTATGCATGCACTGTGTTTTTTTGGGAAAATTATTTGTATATGTACACACTCATTTCCTCCGAAGTCCAAATCTTCCGAGCTATCACTGGTCTCTTTACCTTTTAAGTGTGTCTACTTAAACTGCTACACCTAATACTTGAGTATAAGAGCTGAAAATTTGGAATGAGAACTTAGATGCTCAATTCAATATGAGCACAAAAACTTTGCTTCTAGTCACCAAAATTGTTTGCTCTTAGCTAGAAAGTCTAGAAGCTAGACGTAGCACTGACAAGCCACGTGAAGCTGCAGACTGGACAGTAGAAATTGAAACCACCACTCAGTCCATGGTTTTGAGATTATTCTATTATATTAACATATCCCATATAAATGGTAAATGGTAAATGGAAAACGTTATTTTCTCTTCCCAATTTTCACTGTTTATTTCCAAGCTATCATCATCTCTCAAAACCACCGCCACCCACCATTTCCACACCGAGAAATTAGGGTACCAGTCCAGTATGAGTACAATGGAGGCATACCCGCCGTGAGGTGAGGAATTTGGAGGAGAGGCTGGCTGAGGCGACTCTGGATTTGATTTTAAGGAACTAGAATCTATCGGTGGCAAAAATCTTTTGCACTGTACCCACTGGGCGTTTCTTGAATTTTTTGCTGAATGGCATGTCTTCTTTAGTTGCTGATAGGGTAGCTTCTGGAATGAACATAGTGTAAGAAAATATGGTCAGAGTTACCCATAGGGTACGCAGCGGAATTTCAAAATTTTCTTAACATACAGGTTAATTGATTATGCATATGTCGTATATATATAAACACGTCGATTAGAAGACTAACCTTACTTCCAAAGCAGCTTCCAAGTCTTCGTAATATTCCGGTGTATCTTCTCCTTCGTCGAAGTCGAAGATATCTACAATACTCTGTATATCTGCAAGACAATAAGAGTTAGTTTCCAGCTCCTAGAACCTCAACCTTGGTATCCACGGATGAACAGCCTATCGGAAGAATGCTAGGATATTCTTTGTGTGACCAAGAAGACGGGGCGGCGATTCCTCCGGTGAGGTGGCGCGCGCGGGTGACTAAGAGGAGGGGAGAGCTTTTTATTTTCTCTAAGAAAAACTGGGTAGTATAACTGTGAAAGTCTATGTCTGAAACTGTGTGTAAAAAGCTCTGTAATAGTCTACTATATATAGTAGTCTATAGAAGACTAAAGCATAAGCAATTAGACTTCGTAAAGGAATAAGAATCTAATTCTTATCGCACAAGGAAACCAATATCAAGTCTAGATTCATTCCCAATCAAATCAAAACTCAATCAGGAAAATCTAACTTATCCCTTGGACTTCTAATAGAGGAAGGAGTCGAACTCCTTCCCCTATCAACCATGCGCGCGCGCTTCCTAGGGACAGTAGGTGGGTCCCAATTTTGGGACCCACTTATAGTTCTGAGGCAATTCAAACTCCAAGTAGATTTTTCCCAAGTGCATATGTTAATTCTAAATTAACATATCCTTTCTAATCAAACCTCCATTATATTTCCAAAATATAATCTTTAATTGTATTTACATAAAATACAATTAATTAGCCAATTCAATTAATAATTCCAAATCATTAATTGAGACACCAATTATTATAATTAATTCCAAATCAATTATAATCCATCAATCACAATTAATTCCAAATTAATTGTGATTCCATCTTCAAGGATATTCTGATAGGCTGAATCACCACATAGTGTGACCCATAGGACCTCATCGTATTAAGAAAGTCCTAGACTAGGCAACATGGAATTCCTAGACGGTTCCATTTGCAATATTAATACGTGAGGACGTTTGAGAGGTTTCTCAAAGCTAACCCTTTCGTTGCGAAGCCTGTTGCGCTCAACGCGGCGATGGTAACGTCCCTTCATCTGACTTGCTCGAATGTATCTAGGATCGATGAAGTGTCTATCCCAATAATACATCCATGGGCGTCTCAGGGAGTTGCTTGGTTAGGATATACTTATGACCATCATAATATATCATTTGCACTGGCCAGTGACTTTACCAACAAAGCTATGCAGAGTATGAGCAGTGCTCTCCTGTGCTACACTTGAGAGATGAATCCTTCACAGAGTCACTTATCACCCCCATTTGTATGTAGCCATAATCCTGGATTGTGTCTTAGGTCAGCTGCTTATTCAGAGCTGACATCGACTGGTCCACCAAGGATATGGAGCAACAAATGTGATGATAAAGTCATGTAAGTACAAAGGACGAATGGCATCACTTTGACAACTTACCGGTTCCCATAGACACTTTGGTGTAGAGTATACATCGATGGGAGTGTCCGGTGGGTACTTCCATTGTTCGATAAAGCTTCTTCGAACAACTATGCGCAGTTATGGGAACGTTTCTCGATTGTCCAACAATCCGTTCCGTGGCCGTGGGATTGACTCACACTTGCTCCAACAAGTATAACCTCCACGCATACTAGTCTTGTCTGGTTCATTCAGACCCCCACATCCGAGATGAACCTCGACTAAGGGGAGTTTGGGATAGATGATAACTCACATAGCTCCCACTATCTGTGTGATCGGTCATCTATCCGAGGGGACATGTTTAATATCAATACAGACAGTAATAGAGATATGACATGCTGCAGCCTGGTGTAATATAAATATGAAAGCGATACTCAATAGTAAAAATGCAACAAACATATATTATATTACGTTGACCTGTGTAATAGTACATATATGCCCTCTATAAGGGCACCATGCCCTTAGTAAAGACTGTCTCTAGGACATATACACTATCACATAGTCATTGGGAGAATGACACAGAACAAGGTGAAGGAAGAAAAAGAATATCTACATTGTTAAATTTTTAATCTATACTAGTTGATGTCTCAGCCGAAGACCAATTACCCAAGCCCATTATTTTGAGTTTTTGTAATCTGACAAGATTTATGGCTGGGCATGTCAATTAAAAATTTATGTAAATTCACAAACTGAAATATGAATTATGTGCAAACTGGAGTAATGACATATTAGTATAGATAAACTTGTACAGTTCTAAACATGCCTAATAATCTTTACAATTCCACTGGCTAAAAACAAATTTATTTGATTAATTGAGTCTGACAATCTCGTTCATCAAGAAATAGAAAACATGGTTGCAACAAGTGAACGTGACACTGGTAGAGGAGCTAATCAAGTTTGTAATTTGCAGCTGATAGTGTATATGTCCTAGAGACAGTCTTTATTAAGGGCATGCAGCCCTTATTAAGGGCATATATGTACTATTACACAGGTCAACGTAATATAATATATGTTTGTTGTTTGACTATTGAGTATCGCTTTCATATTTATATTACACCAGGCATGCAACATGTAATATCTCTATTCCTATCTGTATTGATATTAAACATGTCCCCTCGTATAGATGACCGATCACACAGATAGTGGGAGTTATGTGAGTTATCATCTATCCCAAACTCTCCCTAGTCGAGGTTCATCTCGGATGTAGGGGTCTGAATGAACCAGCTGCGACTAGTATGCGTGGAGGTTATACTTGTTGGAGCAAGTGTGAGCCGATCCCACGACCACGGAACGGATTGTTGGACAATCAAGAAACGTTCCCATAACTGCGCATAGTTGTTCGATGGGTGATTACCGAACAATGGAAGTACCCACCGGACACTCCCATCGATGTATACTCTACACCGAAGTGTCTATGGGAACCGATAAGTTGTCGAAGTGATGTCAGTCGTCCTTTGGACTTACAGGACTTTATCATCACATTTGTTGCCCCATATCCTTGGTGGACCCGTCGATGTCAGCTCTGAATAAGCAGTTGACCCAAGACACGATCCAGGATTATGGCTACATACAAATGGGGATGATAAGTGTTTCTGTGAAGGACTCATCTCTCATGTGTAGCACAGGAGAGCACTGCTCATAGTCGTTCATAGTTGTGATTGGTAAAACCACTGGCCAGCGTATCAATATTATTATGATAGTCATAATAGATATTGGATTCACCATGCAACTCACTGAAGACGCCCGTGGATGTATTATTGGGATAGACACTTCATCGATCCTTGATGCATTCGAGTCAGTCAGATGAAGGGACGTTATCATCGCCGCGTTGAGCGCAACAGACTTCACAACGAAATGGTTTGCTTTGAGAAACCTCTCAAACGTCCTCATGTATTAATATTGCAAATGGAACCGTCTAGGAATTCCATTTTGCCTAGTCTAGGACTTGCTTAATACAATGAGACCCTATGGGTCACACTATGTGGTGATTCAGCTTATCCGAATATCCTTGACGATGGAATCGCAATTAATTTGGAATTAATTGTGATTGATGGATTATAATTAATTTGGAATTAATTATAATAATTTGTGGCTCAATTAGTAATTTGGAATTATTAATTCAATTGGCTGACTAATTGTATTTTATGTAAATACAATTAGAGATTATATTTTAGAAATATAATAGAAGTTTGATTTGAAAGTATATGTTAATTTAGAATTAATATATGCACATGGACAAAATCTACTTGGAGTTTGAATAGCATTAGAACTATAAGTGGGTCCCAAAATCGGGACCCACCTATCACCCTTGGGAGACGCACGCGCGCGCGAGATGGAGTAGGGGAAGGAGTTCGACTCCTTCCTCTATTAGAAATCCAAGGGATAAGATAGATTTTCCTAATTGAGTTCTAACTTGATTGGGAATGAATCTAAACTTGAATTGGTTTCCTAGTGCGATAAGAATTAGATTCTTATTCCTTTGAAGTCTAATTGATTATTCATTAGGCTTCTATTGACTACTATATATAGTAGACTATCAGAGAGTTTTTATCATGGTTGATTGAAAAGACAGATTTTATATCATTCTTTCTACCAGTTTTCTTAGAGAAAATAAAAGCTCTCCCCTACCTCTCCCTAGCCCCACGCGCGCGCCACCCCTCGTCGGAGGAAAACCGCCGCCCCATCTTCTTGGCCACATAAAGAATATCCTAGCATTCTTTCCGATAAGCTGTTCATCCGTGGATACCAAGGTTGAGGTTCAAGGAGCTGGAAACTAACTTTTATTGTCTTGCAGATAATCAAAGTATTGCAGATATCTTTGACGAGGGAGAAGATACACCGGACTATTACGAAGACTTGGTACCTGTGCTTGCTTTTGGAATATTGTAAGTCTTCTAATTGACGTGTTTAATATATACGGTATATACATGGTCAATTAACCTGCATGTTAAGAAAACTTTTGAAATTTCGCTGCGTACCCTAGGGGTAACTCTGACCGTATTTTCTTACAGTGGTATCAGAGCGAGGTTAATTGATTACGTATATACGTTTATATGTTGTATGATTTTGTAGTTTATGTGGATGCAATTGATTCTATGATTAATTCGATTTTCAAAATTTTGTTTTTATATAAATATAGAATTTATAATTTTCAAAAAAATAAAAAATTAAATATATATATATATATATATATATATATATATATATATATATATATATATATATATATATATATATATATATATATATATATATCTATATATATATATATATCTATATATATATATATATATCTATATATCTATCTATATATATATCGACCGGCCGCCTGCGCGATGCGGCCGCGGGGACGTTAGGGGACGGGACTAGTCCCCATATTTATATATATATATATATATATATATATATATATATATATATATATATATATATATATATATATATATATATATATATATATATATATATATATATATATATATATATATATATATATATATATATATATTTCCCGGGTAGGACCCAAAATCGAGTTTTTGAAAATTTTGAGGATTGAATTTTATATTTGGAATATAAATATGATTTAATTGTAATTATTTATAACTAGAGGAGTTAAATTTAATTAGTATAAAGTTAAGGGGCTTATTTGTGATTTATCAATTTGTTGTTTATTGCAAATAAGTCCTTCTACTTTAGAATTTTAAATTTGACATCTCCGAGATTTTGAAAATTACAATTGAGTCCTTCGGGTTTTCGAAAATTGCTACCTGGTCAATAGAATTTTTGATTTTTCAATCTAGTCCAATTTTCAATTTTTCATAGAGATTATAAGTATGGGATTATAATTTTCATAATGAAATTATGAAGTCATTTGGCATTCACATAGACTACTATTTGTTTGTATGCTCCATATGCTATTGTTTGACAATGCATGTTTAAATACCACGTATTTTACTTTTCGTTCGACCGCTATGCATGCGGGGGTAGGCGACGCCCTATTATTTGTCGGGCCGCATATGTTATGTATGGGTAGGCAGCGCCCATTATGTGCTTGACCGCGTTTAGAACTAGAATGGATAGGCGGCATCCATTATGTGTAGACCGCTCATGCATGATGGGTAGGCGGCGCCCTTATTTGTTTGTAGATGTCTGATAACAACCCTCAAGCTACAAGCCCCAACCAATATAAGTGCATAAATATATATATGTATGTATTTCTGAGATGCTTTCCATGGGGTGCTTTAATTCTGAACTTTCATTGCGTTTCCCTGTATTGGCGACCTCGTCTTACAGACTCGCAGTGATCGTCAGATTAGAGTAAGACTATGGTTATAACTTACTGCATATTGTATCTAGCGACCTCGATAGGTACAATATGTAGAGCATCGAGTTAAATTAGATTTAACACCCAAGAGTTGCGTGACGCAATTGGATAGTCCTACCGGTCATATTATGCTATGCGACCAGCCCTCGTTGGAGTATAGCATAGTATGGATTTGGATCTTGGCCACTACGGTAACTTGTTGGACATTACCCGTATGTTTGTTTTGGGGGCAAGCATATGTGAAAATAGTGGGAGCTAAACAGCTAAAGGACCTTATTGTTTAGTTATGTTGACTGTGTATTTAGAAATAGTATTTCGATAGTTGATTTATTATTTTCGTTCTATACTATTTCTCCTAAGAAAACCGAAATGGCGAGTATCTCGCTCCGTGCTGTCTTAGAGAAGCAAATTTTGACCGGACCAAACTTCCTAGATTGGATCAGGAATATACGTTTGGTGCTGAGGTACGAAAGGATTGAGTACGTCTTGGAAGAGGCTAATCCCGTGTGTCCCGAGAATCAGACTGCCGATCAAGTTGCTGCTTGAAATCAAGCCAACAATGCAAAGTCTGATAAGCATCATGAGGATGCTAGATCCGCGCAGTGTATTATGTTGGCGGCAATGAGCAAATGAGCTGCAGAGACAACATGAAAGCATGTTGCCGTATGAGATGCTGAAGCATCCTGAGTCGCTCTTTAAGACGACAGCCAGAAGTGTTGAATTTGATTTGATCAAAGAGATACACAGATGCAAGCTCACTGAAGGAGGGAACATGTCTGAACATGTTCTCAAGATGAGAATAAGATCATGGTGATCTTTGTCCTTCAATCATTGTCGAGGTCGTATTCGCAGTTCATCATTAACCACCATGAATGCGAAGGACGATACACTGCCCGAACTCCATAATCTGTTGAAGACATATGATCAAACTCTTCCTAAGAAGGAGAAATTGATCATGTATGTTGGGCAACCGTCTAGCCCAAAGCCGAGAAACAAAGGTGCTAAGGGTAAGACAAAGTCGGGAGCCAAGGCTAACACTTCGAGTGATAAGCCTAAGCGTCTGAACCAGAAAAGGAAGTTCAAGAGAAGCGGCACGGTACGCACAGATGAATGTCTTTTCTGTAAGCAGAAAGGACATTGGAAGAAAGATTGCCCTAAGCTGAGGGCAGATCAAGGTAAGAAGCCGCTCGCTTCTAGCTCAGGTATGTTTGTTATTGGAATGAACATGACTACTTTTAACTCCAATGGTTGGGTATTAGATACAACCGTTGGCTCACACATATATAATAATGTGCAGGGGCTCATTGAACACAGGCTAGTCAAGCAAGGTGAAATCGACTTGCATGTTGGGAACGACAATCCAGTTGAAGCCAAACGCGTTGGACGCTGCAAGATAGATTTACCATCAGGACAATGTTTAGAACTTGATAACGTCTATTTTGTTCCATCCATTGTCAGAAATATTATTTACATTCCATTGTTGGACAATTGGGATTTTTCCTTTCGATTTGCTAATATTACTTGTTATTTTTCATTAAATGACCAGTATTATGGAAAGACTCGCTTAGTGAACGGTTTATATATTTTGCAAAGTAGTCTACCTTTATTTCAAATACATAATAAACAACCGTTTTCAAGTAGGAAGAATAATCCATCTTATCTATGGCATTGTCGGCTAGGCCATATCAATGAAACACGGATTCAAAGACTAAGGAAGTTGGACTACTTAGAACCATTTGATTTTGAATCATATGGTACATGCGAATCATGTGTTAAGGGTAAGATGACGAACAAACCTTTTGTTGGACAAGGTGTCCGTGCCACTCGCTGCTTAGAGCTCATACATACCGATGTATGTGGACCTTTTAAAGTCCATGCGCGTGGGGGTTATCCTTACTTCGTTACCTTTACTGACGATTTCTCAAGGTATGGATATACTTATCTTATGAAGAATAAATCCGAGACCTTTGGGAAATTCAAGGAGTTTAGGAATGAGGTCGAGAATGAATTGAACCTAAGGATAGTCACTCTTCGATCAGATCGAGGAGGTGAATACCTTAGTGAAGAATTTATCGACTACTTGAAGAAGAATGAAATTCAATCGCAATGGACCCCTCCTAGAACACCATAATTGAATGGTGTGTCTGAGAGAAGGAATCAAACCCTGTTAGACATGGTGAGATCAATGATTGGATTCTCGACTCTTCCAAAATATCTATGGGGATATGCGCTACAAACTGCAATCTACATTCTGAACCGTGTACCATCTAAATCAGTGGAGAAAACTCCTTATGAGTTACGAAAAGGAAAGAAGCCCTCACTGGGCTATCTTAGACGTAGGGGTTGTCCTACGATAGTCAAACTGATGCTCACTGATAAGTTAGATGCCAAGGGTATCAAAGTATATTTCATAGGCTATCCTCGTCAGACGAGAGGCTATGAATTCTATCATGCTGAAGATCACAAGGTGATAGTATGTAGAAACGTCAAGTTTTTAGAAGCAGAATACCTCGAAGAAGAGAGATTAGATGACATGATAGAACTTGAAGAAATTCAAGACTTTGACACGCGCGAACATGAGTTCTCTAAATCTTCTGATTTGGACTCAAGTTCAGTGGGAGCTTTCGAAGCAGACAAGGGTAATGATATGACACTTGCTAGGCATGTCATAGTCAGTGGGAGTCCTGTGATTAGATCAACAGTTGAAACCACACCAATAGAACCCGTTGTCAATCAACCTGTGCAACAAGTTGCACAAGAGCAGCCTCCCGCTAGGGAACAGGGTCGCGACGCGCGACCAGCTGCATCAGTGCCCACTGATAATGTTCGTGTTACACGAAGCCAGAAAAGAAAAGCACCAGAACCAGTCGAGCTCCGTAGGTCGAAGAGGATCCTAAAAGAACCTCAGAAGCAAAGCCTTATGATAGAAGACATCAGTGAACTTGATGTCGGCTTATCAGATCGGGAAGATCCCGAGACCTACAGAGAGGCAATAATTGATATTGACTCATACAAATGGCAAGAGGCCATGGAATTGGAAATGGACTCCATGTACCTGAACCAAGTTTGGAACTTGGTAGACTTGCCCCAAGGGGTTAGACCTATTGGGTGCAAATGGGCCTTTAAACGAAAGACATAAGCCGATGGCAAGGTACAAACGCACAAGGCTAGACTTGTGGCGGAAGGCTACACACAAAGGTATGGCATCAATTACGATGAAACCTTTTCACCGGTAGAAAAATTGAAGTCTATTCAAATTCTACTTGCAATAGCTGCCTACTATGATTATGAGATATGGCAGATGGATGTAAAGACTGCCTTCCTCAATGGCAACCTTGAGGAAGAGGTGTATATGGTACAACCGAAAGGTTTTATTAGTAAAACCAGGCCAACTGTTGTATGCAAATTACAAAGATCCCTCTATGGGCTAAAGCAAGCGTCTAGGATCTGGAATATCCGCTTTGATGAAGCTGTCAAATTGTTTGACTTCGTCAGAAGCAGGGAAGATCCCTGTGTCTACACTAGGCACAGCGACAAGGGAGTCGTTTTCATGATCATCTATGTTGATGACATTTTGATAATGGGAAAGAATGTCTCTATGCTAGAAAAGACTAAAGTTTGGTTATCAAGTACCTTCTCAATGAAGGACTTGGGTGAAGCGAACTACATCCTAGGGACAAAGATCTATAGAGATAGATCCAAGAGGATGTTAGGATTGACACAGTCTACCTACATCGACAAAATACTGAAGCGTTATAAGATGGACGACTCAAAGAGAGGCTTTCTCCTAGCTAGGCATGGGATTGTCTTATCAGTTAAGGATAGTCCTAAAACTGGTGAAGAAAGAAATGCAATGAGTCGTGTGCCCTATGCTTCGGCAGTAGGGTCTATAATGTATGCAATGAATTGCACAAGGCCCGATGTGGCATATGCGCTTAGTGTCACTTGTCGACACCAACAGAATCCAGGAGTACCTCACTGGACTGCTGTAAAGAACATTCTTAAGTACCTTCGACGGACTAAAGATATGTTCTTGGTGTTTGGTGGAGAACCAGAATTAAAGATGTCTGGTTATGTCGACGCTAGATTTGAATCAGATCCTGATGACTTTAAGTCACAGACAGGATACGTATTCAAATTGAACGGAGGAGCTATCTGTTGGAAGAGTTCTAAGCAAGCCACGATTGCTGACTCATCCACAGAAGCCGAGTACATTGCTGCATCAGAAGCATCGAAAGAAGCTATATGGATTTCAGAGTTCTTGAAGGAATTGAGGGTTGTTCCTGCTCCTAGTCCAATAACGATTTATTGTGACAATACGGGCGCCGTCGCTCAAGCCAAGGAGCCTAGATCTACAAACAAGAACAAACATGTACTTAGAAAGTATCACGTTATACGTGAGATTATTGATAGAGGAGAAGTTAGTATAGAACGTGTCTCGACCACGGACAACGTGGCAGATCCTTTCACCAAGGTCTTATCAGTGGATGTCCACTTAAGACATTACGCTAATCTGGGTATTAAGCATAAAGGTGATTGGCTCTAGTCCAAGTGGGAGATTGATAGTGTATATGTCCTAGAGAAAGTCTTTATTAAGGGCATGCAACCCTTATTAAGGGCATATATGTACTATTACACAGGTCAACGTAATATAATATATGTTTGTTGTATTGAGTATCGCTTTCATATTTATATTACACCAGGCACGCAGCATGTCATATCTCTATTCCTGTCTGTATTGATATTAAACATGTCTCCTCGTATAGATGACCGATCACACAGATAGTGGGAGCTATGTGAGTTATCATCTATCCCAAACTCTCCCTAGTCGAGGTTCATCTCGGATGTAGGGGTCTGAATGAACCAGCTGAGACTAGTATGCGTGGAGGTTATAGTTGTTGGAGCAAGTGTGAGCCGATCCCACGGCCACGGAACGGATTGTTGGACAATCAAGAAACGTTCCCATAATTGCGCATAGTTGTTCGATGGGTGATTACAGAACAATGGAAGTACCCACCGGACACTCCCATCGATGTATACTCTACACCGAAGTGTCTATGGGAACCGGTAAGTAGTCGAACTGATGCAAGTCGTCCTTTGGACTTACAGGACTTTATCATCACATTTGTTGCCCCATATCCTTGGTGGACCCGTCGATGTCAGCTCTGATTAAGCAGTTGACCGAAGACACGATCCAGGATTATGGCTACATACAAATGGGGATGATAAGTATTTTTGTGAAGGATTCATCTCTCATGTGTAGCACAGGAGAGCACTGCTCATAGTCGTTCATAGTTGTGATTGGTAAAACCGCTGGCCAGCGTATCAATATTATTATGATAGTCATAATAGATATTGGATTCACCATGCAACTCACTGAAGACGCCCATGGATGTATTATTGGGATAGACACTTCATCGATCCTAGATGCATTCGAGTCAGTCAGATGAAGGGACGGTATCATCGCCGCGTTGAGCGCAACAGACTTCACAACGAAAGGGTTTGCTTTGAGAAACCTCTCAAACGTCCTCATGTACTAATATTGCAAATGGAACCGTCTAGGAATTCCATTTTGCCTAGTCTAGGACTTGCTTAATACAATGAGGCCCTATGGGTCACACTATGTGGTGATTCAGCTTATCTGAATATCCTTGAAGATGGAATCGCAATTAATTTGGAATTAATTGTGATTGATGGATTATAATTGATTTGGAATTAATTATAATAATTTGTGGCTCAATTAATAATTTGGAATTATTAATTAAATTGGCTGACTAATTGTATTTTATGTAAATACAATTAGAGATTATATTTTAGAAATATAATAGAGGTTTGATTTGAAAGTATATGTTAATTTAGTATTAATATAAGCACATGGGCAAAATCTACTTGGAGTTTGAATAGCATTAGAACTATAAGTGGGTCCCAAAATCGGGACCCACCTATCACCCTTGGGAGACGCACGCGCGCGCGAGATGGAGTAGGGGAAGGAGTTCGACTCCTTCCTCTATTAGAAGTCCAAGGGATAAGTTAGATTTTCCTGATTGAGTTCTAACTTGATTGGGAATGAATCTAGACTTGAATTGGTTTCCTAGTGCGATAAGAATTAGATTCTTATTCCTTTGAAGTCTAATTGATTATTCATTAGGCTTCTATTGACTACTATATATAGTAGACTATCAGAGAGTTTTTATCATGGTTGATTGAAAAGACAGATTTTATATCATTCTTTCTACCAGTTTTCTTAGAGAAAATAAAAGCTCTCCCCTACCTCTCCCTAGCCCCACGCGCGCGCCACCCCTCATCGGAGGAAAACCGCCGCCCCATCTTCTTGGCCACATAAAGAATATCCTAGCATTCTTTCCGATAATCTGTTCATCCGTGGATACCAAGGTTGATGTTCAAGGAGCTGGAAACTAACTTTTATTGTCTTGCAGATAATCAAAGTATTGCAGATATCTTCGACGAAGGAGAAGATACACCGGACTATTACGAAGACTTGGTACCTGTGCTTGCTTTTGGAATATTGTAAGTCTTCTAATTGACGTGTTTAATATATACGGTATATACATGATCAATTAACCTGCATGTTAAGAAATTTTTTGAAATTCCACTGTGTACCTTAGGGGTAACTCTGACCGTATTTTCTTACAACAACAACAAATTGGGGTACTAGAAGCAAGATAGTGGACTGGGGATGAAATAAACTCAATTTGGAATATGCAGGCAACACACTTTTGGAGGTATACTAATACATAGCACATTATATTCGACAAGATATACCCTTGTAAAACTAGTTAAACGAGATTGCGAATTTGCGAATTTAATTAGAAAACGCTTAGAATACCCCTCAAATGGTTTGGAATGATTGTGTGGAAGTTAAATTTGTCCTCGACATTGAAGTGGTACTATTGGCTACGATTCTTAGAATTGTGCTTGTTATCTAATTTTTGTTGGTAGAAGGTTTTGATGTAATTGGTTGCAATTGTATGTATATTTATCCGGAGGAGTGTTCCGGTTTTGAGTCTTCTTGTAACAAGTCCGAATATTTCTTATGCTATTTCATTAATAAATTTATTTTTGCTTTTAAAAAAAAAAGTTAGCTATTGGTTTGAAATGTAATTAGTTGTTGGTAGTTTTGACATTTTTCAAAAATGAAAATTGGAGATCCTAACTTTGGGTGTAAGTGTGTAACGACCCGACCCACTAATGGGTTGAGAACCGGCCCGTTGGACCAACAAGGCTACTCATGGGAGCTCTTCGGGGTAATATGTTGGCCCCACAAACCAACACGGGCTCTAATCCGCGCACTTTGTCCTCACTCGTGCGCGCACCGAGAACTTTCCAACAGGTCAACCATCCTAAAATTGTTCCAGAGCAAGCACGATTAACTCTAATGTTTTTCTGGGTGGATTCCCGAAAAGAAAGGTGCACCTTGTTGACATGAGTAGCGTTCTCAATCCCTTTAAACTCTCTGAAATTTGGGGCGTTACAATCACCCCTCTTAAATTGTGCGACATCCTCGTCACACCTTGTTCCGAGACCAACCATCCATGCAGGATTCTAAAGGTGGCTCCCACCATCGATACGGTGTAGCACTTTGCCCAGATGGCACTTAGTTCCTGCAGTTTCAGATAGTCCCGCTCTTATACCACTTGCAATGTCCCGAACCACTAATGGACCGAGACCCAGCCTGTTGGGCCGGCGAGGTTACTATTGGGCTGCTCTCCGGGCTGATATGATGTCCCCACAGACAAACACGTGTTCTAATCCGCGCACTTTGTCCTCACTTGTGCTTGCACCGGAACTTCCCAGTAGGTCATCCATCCTAGAATTGCTCCAGAGCAAGCACGCTTAACCCGAAGTACTTTTGGATGGATTTCAGAAATGAAAGGTGCACCTTGTTGGTATGAGTAGCGTTCTTAACCCTTTAAGCCTCTAAATTTCTGGGGCGTTACATTAGGACTTTGTAATATACAAATATGCACAATCTTTCTTCCTTTTCTATTTTTAAACCACACCCAATGTTGTGTAATTAACAAAGAAATGCTAATCACCAAATAAACTCTTATACCAGGTACCTTTATCAATCTATGATGGGATCTTGTTTAAAGCACTAGATTGGAGTGTGATAGTTCGTCTTAAAACGTGTGAATTGGACGTCATTCAGACACGGTTTGCTCAACAAACACTACAAGGAAAACTGACTTTAGCGACGGATGTCATCCGTCGCTATATATTAGCGATCCGTCGCTAAATAGGATGTCGCGAAAAGTGGTGTCGCTAAAATAAAAAGCGACGGTTAAACTCATCCGTCGCTAAAATAAAAAGCGACGGTTAAACCTATCCGTCTCCCTAGTGGTCGTTGACCATTATGGAGACGGAACAAATTACCCGTCTCTATTATTTAGCGACGGATGGGTTTAACCGTCGCTAAATGGATGAGACACGTGTCCTTCCCTGGACAAGTGCTCAGTGCGACGGATAGAGTCATCCGTCGCTATATATATATATATATGTATATATATATATATATATATATATATATATATATGTATATATATATATATATATATGTATATATATATATATATATTATATATATATATGTATATATATATATACATATATATATATATATATATATATATATATATATATGTATATATATATATATATATATATATTATTTTTTTAAATTTCTGTTATTGTTTTCGAATTATGTTTGTTATTCGAGTTAAAATTGAATGCGCCAGAGATTTATGTACGATGATTGACGGTACGAAACTATAAATTTTATTCAACAAATTAAAATTGTACGTACAGAATTACTAAAATGTACGAACATAAACATAAAAAACGAGCATCTCAAAATGTACGGAGATGCAATCCTACAATGTACGAACATAACTAAAACTACTAGCTACTCCTCTGCCTCTGCGTTCTCCACCCCACCCAAAGCTCCAGCATGGTGGTGCGGCTGGATGAGGGGAGGGTCCCGGTTCCAGTACGCTTCCCACAGCGGCCGAGAAGCCGTGTCAATCCATAGGGGCCATTTTCCCTCCTTGGTCCAGTCAGTTTTGACTCTC
Organism: Plantago ovata; assembly: GCA_028274465.1. Taxonomy (NCBI): domain Eukaryota; kingdom Viridiplantae; phylum Streptophyta; class Magnoliopsida; order Lamiales; family Plantaginaceae; genus Plantago; species Plantago ovata. The sequence goes on along the minus strand of CM051456.1, from coordinate 106,033,547 downwards.
ATCATCGTATGCATGTGGATGCTAGATCCTCGGACCAGGAACGCATTCCACAACTCCTCCACATGAGCAGGAGGCATATAGTAGTAGTTCTGCAATATATATTCAACGTACATAAGTGAAATGAAACACAATTTATATAAATGTTACACTTAATTAGTGAGCGCCGCCTACTCAATAACCTAAGGTTGCGGTCTAACATAATCATGGACGCCGCCTACCCAAAATCATGAATGCGGACGTAAAGTTATTAAATACAAATAAAGTACCTTCAATTTCTCGAAAAACTGCTCCTTTGCGGACATAGGAAGCGTACTCCACCTTTCACCCCCACTCCCTGGCTGGAAGCGTATGAAATCTTCTACGGATGATGTTACCCAACTTTCTATTAGCTTCCGGCGTGTGAAACCTGTAACACATATTAAAAAAATAATTATGGATACCCACAACTATATATAAAAACAATTAAATACAAACTTTAAGTACAAAACTTACATGAAACCCTGTCCAACAGACAAGACAGGCAGCCCATTGTCGCCGCCCTGGGGCAGTGCTTGACCATCGTCGCCGCCCTGGGGTTGTGCTTGACCATCGACGTTCATTGTCTTGATTGTTAGTTAACTTATTGTCAGTTAATAAGTTGTCACTTAATAAGTACAGACGAGGACTCGGAAAGCAAGGAAAGTTTGTAATGTTTACTCTATGGATACCAGGAAATAAAGTCCAGTCCATTTATTAGTAGGTCACGCGATGATCATATTATTAGTTTGGTCCTATGGTGTGTTCAGTTAAATACAATCAGTTCGCTTAAATGTCAGTAAGGTTTACCAATGGGTGCATACCAATAAAACGCTTACTGATCGACAGTAAACGTATAGTATTAGTTATCACCCAATGTAAGCCTAATCCAACACTTCCAAACTAATATATGTATATCATCATCACACTTTATAAAATGATTAAATATTAACCAAAATCGTAAAAGTCTACTTCCAGAATAGATTGATAGATTACATCTATTTCAATCTACCTAAATAAACAAAAAATTACTAAAAATAAATATAAATAATTAAATTAACTAATTAACATAATTAACCAGATTTATTTAACTGAGTTAATCTATATTATACTAATTACAGTTAATATAATCAATTAACAGCCTCTCATTAATTAAAATAAATTTATAAAATTAAATAAGAAATCGAAAAAATGGAAGAACAAACTGATTATTGCTATACAACATATATAATCTAACAATTTACAACTAGAAAAATCATAATGAAGCAAAAAAATTCAAAAGTCCCAAAAATTAGGGTTAGGGTTCTAACCTTTTATTTGGACAGAGATTGAATCGGAGAGGAGAAGATGGAGGAGGTGGCCCGATCTACCAATTTCACCCAAAGAGAGAAATTAAGAAATGAAATTGAAATTGAGAAGTAAGAGAATGAGAGGAAGAAACTTATTGTTGGGCAGAGATCGAGAGGATGGAGATGCTACGGTGGAAGGTGGTTTCTGCTCCGGTAGTGGCGGTCTGCGGTGGTGGCTCCGGTGGTGGGATGGAGATGCTAGGGTTTCAATTGGGGGACAATGGAGATAAATGGAGAGAATGAAGAAGAGAATGAGAAGGGAAGAAGACGATCGGCGTTTTAGTGGTGGTGGCGATTCGCGGCGGCTGTGGTAGTGGTGGTGGCGATTCGCGGCGGCGGTGGTAGTGGTGGTGCCGATTGACGAGTGGGAGTTAGGGATTTGGTTTGAAAATAGAAAGGGGAAAATGGGGGAGAAGAACTCCCCCGTCTGTATATGAATACGTAGCGACGGATATGTTTATCCGTCGCTAGGTATTAATTTAATTTCTTTTTCTTTTTTTTTCTTTTCTAATAGTCAACAGAGGTAGCGACGGATAAACTTATCCGTCGCTCCCTTAGCGACGGATAAGCTTTGTCCGTCGCTATCTGAGAGGCGGATTGGCTCTTTTCAAGGACGAACTGAGCTTAGAGCGCAGTTCGTCCTCATCCGTCGCTAACATCAGCGATCCGTCGCTAACTAGCGACGGATCACATCCGTATTTAGCCATCCGTCGCTAAATGGCAGATTTCTTGTAGTGAAAGGATAGGTCGCGTTCTTCCATGAACTGAACAACGACAAAAGAATAAACAGTGTCAGAAAGAGAGAAAAACTTCCATGAACTAAACAACGAAAGAAGAACAAACAGTGCCAGAAAGAGAGACAAACTTCCATGAACTGAACAACAATAAAAGAATAAACATTTTTTTTAAACGACAAATATTACCACTACTCTTACACTAATGATATACAAATTTACTAAATCACCTTATTTCTCCATATCTAAACCAACATTATAACCCCGTCAACGTCGGGGATCAAACCCTGCACCTCTCCTTCACTATCCCAACTCCTTACCACTGCACCACCTTATAACTCCCATAAAAGATACATACACCACCGGAGAGAGAAAACAGACAAAGCGATTCAGGGAAGTTATCTTTTTATTACATAAAATCATTAAGTAATGAGTTACGCCCTACGACATATAAATTGTAGTTACCGAATAACAGTCTTCGGTAACTATAACTGTAAACATGAGTTATAAGGTGGTCTAACGGCAGGGAGCTTGGACTGGTGAATAAGGTGCAGGGTTCGATCTTTGGTGAAGACATAAAGTGGTTTATATAGGTGTGGAGATATAATGTGGTATAGAATGTTTGTAGAAAAGTAGTATAGAAATAGTTGTAATATTTATCGTTTTAAAAACAAACTATAACTGTAAACAAATAATAACAAAACAGAATTTACTCTGACTTATCTCTATGGAACCTTCCAAAAATTTAACATAAAAGAACTATTCTAGCTTCCCAATAGACTTGTCAAACCACGAACTAGCCATGAGTTGAACGGCCTGGGATAGAATTCCCATCGATCACTATGTTTTGTTAGTTGAAGTAGTTTGACAATCACATGTATTTTGACGAAAAAGAAGTACGTAGCACTAGTTCACAAATATAAAGTTGGCATTAATTGGCATTATATAATACACCGTCAAAGATTAGATTGTACTTGTGACAAAATGTCACAGGGTCGCCTAACTGTATGTATGAATAAGATTTTGAAGTCAACCTTTAGCGTAATTATTATGTGAAGCCTTTTAGAAAATCAGTAGTAGTACAAGCGTGATTTTTAAATTAAAGACCGATTGTACTACTAGCATAGACGAGTCCACAAGGAACATTACAAAATGACTAGTACTACTACCAAGCATCTGATTTATAATTATATCGTAAACTGAACTTATCCTAAGCATTATATTATTTTTCTAGCTAAGTTTGAAATCAACTGCCGTTATACATGTACAAACAGAATTAGCCATTTTATCTATTAGTATAAGATTAATCAACTAATGTATAAAAACGCGTTATCATTAAGACATGGATTATGCTTGACTTTGACTAATTGGCTAGTATTTACTTGACCAAGTTCACGTAAGGCTTGTTGTACTACATGTATTATTAGTAACATATATATATTCATCGGACTCCTGTATGGCTGTATCTATCTAGTATCTATCCACCCTCCAAATTTTCTGTGGATGGAGCATACATTGAGTTCATGTACTGAATTTGAACCGAATGAATTTGTTCATAGTATAAAAACAATTCAGGAAATTTTAACTGGAGTAAAATATTGATCTCAGAAAGTTGTTGAAAAGAGAATTATATTAAACGTTTCAAAATTTACGAAATATTCCATCATGTGGTGAGAATCAGACATGAAATCAAATTGAATCAACTTCTAAGATTAGTTTAGGGTAATAATGGTATACATTTAGAGGCCATTTGAAGTTAAATAAATAAAATATTGTAAATTAATGAAATCAAGAGGGTGTTTAATTAAAATTTATTCAATATTGTGGCCGGGTACAGATACGTACGATTCAATGTACCTGAAGTGCGTGTATGTGTGTAGGTGGAGGGAAAAGGAACCATGCTCCAAAGTAGCAGCAGCAGTGGTCGAGTGAGTCTGATCTTCTGATAGATATATGGCAGCAAAAATTATCAGGGGGAATGAATTTAGCTTAGCTTGGCTTTGATATATACTTATAAAACAAGGTCCACACACAGTGTCATGTGAATCCCATCATCTACTTGCTCCCACCTCATTATCAACATATATATCAACTCATCCATCTTTGCCTTATTCTCTATTACCCCACCCCCCACAACTCCCACATAACTCCCCCCATATAACAAATCACTCCCCTCCGTTTACCAAAACTAACTTGTAAACGAAATGGACAAATGGTAACTAGATTTGTAACTCGGTGGAGGTTGTATTTTTGTTTGTTGTAATTTTTCTCCAGCATAATTTATGCTACGAAAAGTTTCAATAAATTTTTTAGCCGTTTATAAAAAATAAAATTAGGTGAAGTGGGTAACTGAACTGAAGACCGACTATCACTATATCGAATAAGTTTTTTGTTTTTGTTTTTTATGACTTGAAAATTGAAACGTGTATATGTACATGAACCGGGATCGGTTAACTACCTACGGAGTATATCAGTTTCAAAACACCAATGTTTTGTGTAGTTGCTGTATGAAAGCACTACGGTTATCATATGTTCTAGTACAAAATATTTATTATTAAAAGTTTGTACAGCAATATAATAAACTAGACAAATACTATAACTTTCTTGTGCATAGTATATATTTCTAGCTGTAATCTCCTGAGACTGCGCAATATTTTATTTCACCAAGTATTTTGAATTCACAAAACTCAAAGTTTCAATAGAGTGTCTGAGAGTTGCAAACAAGTACTCCGTAGGCCTCTGGTTATGGGAAAGCAATGGTGTTTCATGCGTTCTATTTTTTTTTTAACGATAAATATTACCACTATTCTTATAATACTATTATATAAATATCCTAAATCATTTTATTTATCCTAAATTAAATATTGAGATAATATCTCATTCATACAATATGTTGGAGTGAGAATAAAATGAGCGGAGTGGTCAATTACATATGAGTCAAATGGGCCAAGCTCGATGATTAAACCTAAATATTTACACGTATATTAAACAAGTTGAAACTAAACTCACTCAAATATACAACCCAACCCGACTCGACTCGAATACCATCACTACCGAATTACCAATCACTCGGGTATAAGGGAGGGGGGATTTTGGTGCATGTACTCTCACAAAAGTTTGTTTTCCATGAATTTAAGAAAAAAAAAATCCAAATCATCTTTTGTAAATTATAGAAAGAGCCCTAAAGGTAGAAGAGTCCATGAATCTTCCTAGTCCCATGCCATACCTCTCCCCCTAGAGAGAGGAGGGTTGACCTGACCCACACCTCCATATCTTTTCCTCACAACAAAATCTCTTCTACATCTTACAAAAAAGTCTTTTTAAAACTATTATTATTATACATATTACAACTACTTTATTTATACTACTACTAGTAGCTACAATAAAATATTTCCAAAAACATACCGATACTACAACTTGTATAATCATCATCATATCAACAACAAATCACCCTCCCCTATATATACCCAACACAAACTCCACATCCTTCCACCAGCTCACAACAACTACTCACTCCATACTATTCAAACTCTCCTACACACTCTCTCTCTCTACAATGGATTCATCAAGCTCTCTAGACGAACCAAGCACAACCAGCACTGACACACTCTCCATCACTCCCGCTCCCGCTCCCGCTCCATTACATAACAGCCTCTGCCGCGTAGGCAGCGGCACGAGCGTCGTAATCGACGAGAACGGGGTCGAAGCGGAGTCCCGAAAGCTCCCTTCCTCCCGCTTCAAGGGCGTGGTCCCACAGCCGAACGGGCGCTGGGGGGCCCAAATCTACGAGAAGCACCAGCGCGTGTGGCTGGGGACGTTCAATGAGGAAGAGGAAGCTGCGAGAGCCTACGACGTCGCGGCCCAGCGCTTCCGGGGCCGGGACGCCGTCACCAACCTCGCCCCGATCCAGCAGGACGACGTGGAGATCACGTTCCTGAACGCGCATTCCAAATCCGAAATCGTCGATATGCTGAGGAAGCACACTTACTATGACGAGCTGGAGCAGAGCAAGAGGAACAACAGCAGTGTGATCGACACGGGCCGGGCCGGGCCTGCTTCTGGCCCGAATAAGGCCCGGGAGCAGCTTTTCGAGAAAGCGGTTACGCCGAGCGATGTCGGCAAGCTGAACAGGCTGGTGATACCGAAGCAGCACGCCGAGAAGCACTTCCCATTGCAGAGTGGGGCGAACTCGAAAGGGATCCTGCTCAATTTCGAAGACATGGGAGGGAAAGTGTGGAGGTTTAGGTACAGCTACTGGAACAGTAGCCAGAGCTATGTGTTGACGAAAGGGTGGAGCAGGTTTGTGAAGGAGAAGGGACTTCGGGCCGGGGATGTTGTGAGCTTTATGAGGTCCAGTGGGCCGGATAGGCAGCTGTACATTGACTGGAAAGGGCGGGTTAACGGATCGGATGTGGTTGAGAATGTGACGGGCCGGGCCCAGGTAGTTAGGCTGTTTGGGGTGAACATTGTTCCAAGTGGGGATGGCGGCTGCGGTGGGAAGAGAATGAGAGAAATGGAAATGCTGGGGTTGGAATGCAATTCTAAGAAACAAAGGGTTATTATTGATGCTTTGTAGTTGGGAGTAAAGTGTAAGAGTTTTAAAAATTTTGGTGTAGTTTTGTGTAATTTGATGTTTTGTTGCAAATGTACAGTAGAGAGACAACAAAAATGTGTAACAGTAACACAGTGTAGCTAGCAAGTAGCTCAAGTTGAAAATTAGGTGGAGGAGAAAATGGGAATAGTCCAAAACAGTGGCAAATTGTTGTTTGTTTTCATGTTTTTGATTTTATATTTTTAAGAAAGTGTTTGTTTATCTATCTTTTCTCCATGTTTTTGAGGATGAATTGTAATTGGTCACTTTCTCCCAAATTTCTTTTTCCTGTTACAGCTATACAAGTGTTGTGGAAAATTGTTGTCCTCTAGTGAAATATCTACTGTCTGCTGACATGCCATGCTTATCCCATGTATGTATAATAATAATAATAATAATTATTATTATATCTATTATAATAATATCTACTTTTGGAAATTCCCACAAATCTGTTTAGCCCTCTATCGTTCTGTGTTTGGCTGTCGTACTTGCCTGGCTCTTATAAACCACATGATTTGCATTAAGAATGCTTTTCCATCACGTGTAGTTTAAGTAAAAACAGTATATCAATTTATATTTGACATGGCCCCAGATTCAACTAGAAAGGTAATAAGAATTCAACTTTTAAAAACATTATTAAGCCTTTGATCAGTTGCAACGGAGCATGGCTATTTTGAATATGCTTAATCATGAGTTTAATTTGTGGTATGATTGAACGAGATTAAATATCGCACTAATGCACTATATCGCAGTGTGCCGTAATATTAAGAGTTACTAAGATGATTATGTTAAACTTTTGAAAGGTTCTGCAATCTGCATCAATTTTTATTTCAATTTGGATGAAAATAAAAGGTAAAGTGAAAATCTTGTGTATAGCGTTGCCATGATCATCGAGGTAACCCGACTGGAACCCAACGAACTCGAGAATTTCTTTAAAATATGCCAAGTCCACCTTAACATTAATGGAGTAGAGTAATTTTTTTGCAAACTTCTATTCTAAATTTCAACTTAAACAAACCAAAAGATTGGTGATGAAGGTCATGACGAATGCGTTGGGGCTCGAAGGATATTAATTCAAAGAAATGTTCATTAATATATGCATGCGACGTGATTATGTACGTACATGCTCTCTACGTGATTATATATATACACGCACATGCTATCGAAACTAATTAGGGGAAGGTTGAATTTAATGTGAATGCCAACACGATTGGCCTATTTTTGTGATTTTTAAGACTAGCTCTGTACGTAATATAATTATTCATTTGAACAAATTTAAATAATTTACTTGTAATATAAAAAAATTAAATAAAATTAATAAAACTGATCACTGAACTCAAATTTTGATTTCAAAGACCCATCACGACATTATAATATATATTCCGACTGCCTTTGTCCTCTGTTAATTAATTAAGATATATATAAGCCAGATCATAGTAATACGGTAATGTTTTTCGTTGCCATTTACGTCGAAATTTCGTCGACATTTTTAAATTCACAGAAAGCTGACTTCAAAGTCAATAGGAAATATTACGGCATACATTTGCCCACGTTATCAACTCCCAAGTCACAAGTAACTAAGCAAAACTTGAACACCTTTTTATTCTTTACCCAAGAAGATTCTCATGTTGTACGAATAATGACTCTTCATTTCTTTAATTAATTCACATGAAGACAACTCCATTAAAATTTTAAGATTAGTGACAGAGCTGTAATATTTCACAACATTAATCTTACCCTTATCAAATGGATAATCAATTAGTAAAATTTAGAATAATTACATATAATGTAGTCTTAGAATTGAAATATGTGATAGTATTATATATAATTGTATTTTTTTTTTCCTTCGTTTCTTTAACGGATTTTACGCTTACACCCCCTATCGATATACGTATTTCATCTAAGGGACCCTCGTATTTTTATTTACATCTTATCCATTTTCCATCAACTTAGTTGACCAAAAGAGATGGTCTTATCTCTCTCTTGATTCTAAACGCGGCCTTAGGCATAATAATTTATCTTTGTTTTTGTTTTTTTTCTTTTTTCTTTTTTTGATTTTTGTTTTTCAGTTTCTTCTTCTTCCGTTCAAATTCTGGGAAGCTTCCACATTTCCGGTGTCGGAGGAGTCTTGAAGAAGAAGGTAGAAAGAAGAGAAAAGAAAAATATAAATAATTATTCTTTTTAAAAATAATATACGGACCTGTTTGAAGTTTTAATTTTATTGGGGTTTCATTTATAATAAATTTTTATGTTAATTTGAAAATTAGAGAAAGTATGTGATTTAATTATGACATATTTAGTGTCAATTTTATAATATAGAAAATAGCGAGGCCTAATGTCTTGTACTAAAAGAGTGAAAATTCACTCCTTTTACTCATTGCATATAACATGCCACTTTCCAGCCAACACTTCACTTCCATGCTTAGTCAAAGTATCCGCAATTTGGTTAGCTTCTCGATATATATGCCTAATCCTCCATTTGATGTACGTAGGTGCATGATCTCGGCCCTAATTAAGCAGCTCCTGTTGCAGTCGATCCATCACGTGGCATCTGTTGCAACATTGAGGAACAAACATGAAGTCGGTTTGAACTTTGAATACATAGCCTATTAAAGCCTTGTTGTGTTGTAAGAGTTAGCCCTTGATTCAAAGCCATAAGCTCTGCCATATTATTTGTACAAAAAACCCCCACATACCCTACTGCTGCTCTAAGAAATCTACCTGTAATGGGAGCGATTGCATTAAATATAGATAGCTCCTCTCAATCACTAGATTTCTTCAAAGCTGATAAGTAAAGGTGGTTCTGATAAGTTATTCCATGCAGCAGGCCACACCAACTTTCTGATAATATCGAACTTTTTGCATGTAAAGAAAATATGATGTATAGATTCATGATCTACGTTAATAATGTAATTGACATAGTGCAGAATCTAGTAGTTTAGTATGAAAAAGATGTGTTGCAGTTGGCAGCTCATGACGAAAAGTGAGCCAACGCAAAATTTTGATCTTAGGGATGACCTTCAAGGACCATATTATATAATTTATATTTCATGGAATCTGTGGCCCTTGATAAGCTTGACTAATTAATAAGAGCATGATAAGAAGTTTTCACACTGAATTGGCCTGAAGTATTTTTGGAAAATATTGAAGAAAACAATGAAGTAAATAATGTCTAGAGGGACATATTTACACAGAGATTATATTTTAATTACTTGTTAATTGAGAAAAGTAGATATATAGTCGAAAGCAATAAAATGAGAGCTTCGAATTGGTATATTGTATGCCCAAAACGGACCTTGGGTTAATGAGAAAGAATTGCTCAAAGTTGGAAGCTTGAGTGGGTTTGTCCCACATTGTAAAAATGCAAAAGGTTTCACTAGTATATAAGATAAGAGCTTACACTTGATGTTCAAGTTGAATAGCTAGATGTCTCGAGAACTCTCTACGCGGGCGTGCAGGGGGGTGCAAATCCTGACCAGATTTGTACACGACGTGAGGCGTGAATGTCGGACTGGTTTGAACTAAAACCGCCCGGCTCTTGGCAACCGGTCTAGTAGACTCTTTTGAGTTCGAATTTTTGTAACTGACAAGGAGTTACAGAGAATTTGTTGTTGCATTATTGCAGATTTCATTTTGTAATCAAATCTAGTGGCTAACAGTTACAAATTTTCAATTCCCTGAGCCGTTACACATAATTCTTCATCTATAAATGGTCTCTGAATCAGTAAGAAGAATACACACCAAGATCCTTCTTCTCACTGTTCTTCCTCCATCCCTTCTCTGCATAAACCGAGCACCAGTTCCAATTTGTTGCTGCATTATTGCAGATTTCATTTTGTAATCAAATCTAGTGGCTAACAGTTACAGATTTTCAATTCCCTGAGCTGTTACACATAATTCATCATCTATAAATGGTCTCTGAATCAGTAAGAGGAATACACACCAAGATCCTTCTTCTCACTGTTCTTCCTCCATCCCTTCTCTGCATAAACCGAGCACCAGTTCCAGTTCGCCGGAAACTGTTAGCTTGTGCGGCTAGTAGTTTTAGTTAATCGTTGTATCCTGGGAGGCAAGCGCTCGACGTCTCTAAGCACCATAGGTGAGAGGGCGTAATTGCTTTAAGGAAACTGTGCAAGCACAGACCTCGATTTTGTTACCAAAAGGCGGTTTGATTTAAATCCGTTCCTGTTTCTGACTTTGTATTGTTATATCTTTGAATTAATAGTATTCTCACTAACAAGTATATATGATGAAGCCAAACTAGTTTATCATCTGTTGGACCAGATGGGATATGCTAATTTTTTTGCCAAAACCTCCTGAAGGAGTACTTGGTTAAGCTTAACAAAATCCCAAGCATAATTCTTAATGAAAGAAGCAATAGGCTCAGTAGAAGACTGTTGAGAAACTAAAAAGATGAGATGAGTTTGACATTATCTAACCAAATATCATGCCAAAACTGAACTCTAGTACTGAGTCAGTTTGCCAGCCTAAATGTCTTTTAAATTGACCTAAAGGGCGGATGCATGTCATGTCAAGAAGCGTCGGTCAAGTGCCACACTTTTTTTTTCTAATCTAAAATAAGTATAATACTGCCCTCCATTTAAAAAATTGCCGACTACCATCAAATATGTGTTAAAAGTTAAAATGGTTTATGAGTACCTCTGTTGCGCAGTGGTATGGTATCGTTATGTTTTATTGATTCATTTGGACAATCGTCTCTGACATTGAACGTTTTATTTTCTCTTGTTTTTTAATTTCTCTTCTTTGCTTCCTTCTTTTCCATCTCTTATTTATTTGATTTCTCTTCTCATGATATATAAATGGTAATTGCATGCCCTAAATCTTGATACTGTGGTGATATATTTCTGAAAAAAAAAAAAAAAAAGTAAATTTTATTAAGTACACTAACCCAGTTTCAGCCCAGCTGCCAGAGGTCAAATTCCTTGTTGGGCTTGGGTTGGGTTGTGGCCAGGATTCTCTGAATGTCCTTTTTCAGCTTGGGCTAAGCCCCGAGGCCCAACCTACTCCATCTATGTACAGTCTACACAACCATTTTGTCCCCGTTTAATTCGTTTGTAAAAAACAAGTGATAAAGTGCAAATTTGCTCAATTTATGTTTTGGGTTTTGATCATTTAGAGGCCATGTAGAAAAGTCTATTCATGTAGCGACATTGCACCATAGTGCGGAACGTTTTTCCGACTAAACAAGTCATGTACTATAATGCAAGGTCGCTATCTAAATAATATTTTTTACATGGTTTCTAAGCGAATGGTGCCAATGGTGCCCTAATTTTTTATTGCAAAATAAGTTCAGGTCAAATGACGTATTAATATATGGGTAAGTAGATTTGTTTTGAAAAATCCGTGGGTGGGAGTACTGTACTTGTGCTTGGCTGTTGCAGGATCGAGTAAGGGCCTAAGGCCCTAAATTTGTACGCCGCACCCATATAAGGCAACGTAGTTTTCGGTATAACCAAGCCCAAATTAGTGGCCCTGATAAGATCATTCACCTTTTCTAGTAATTTACTCAAATGCTCTTGTACAAATTGTGAAATTGGAACAATGCATTTTTCATTTTTAATTAATCCCTCCGTTTCATAATAAACTTCATAAACATTTAGTTTCTCTCAGATTAAGGAATAATAATAAAATATTAAATTTTTGTGATGTATTATATTGATAAAGTTGTAAATGTGTGATAATGAGAAAGAATATATAGATTGATAATACAGCAGGAAAGTGAAATAATAAAGTATTGATGATGTGTATGGTACAAGCTTTCAAATTTTATGTGAGGAAAATTGTAATGGAACACCAAAAAAGGAAGGTTAGTCTATCTGGTTTACTTATCATTTTTACAAAACACAATAATAAGTAATTAAAATGATAAATAAAAAGTTTCACCGGTTAGAACCAGAGCCAATGTTTTTTGATTTCCAACCAAAATCGATTTCCAGGTTCTAGTCCCAACCAAGTTGATCCGACTATTCTAAATCAGGATAAGCTAATTTAATTTTTTGTAAAGAAAAATAACCAAAGCCATCCTAAACAACGTATTTGACCAAAAGATGGTCACTTTATTACAATTGCGTCTAACAAAATAAAAAGAATATTGATAATATTAGAATATCTCTAGTCCGTGCGTCCAAAGAGAAACTAAGGCGGTCAAGCGTATGTTTGGAAGAGCCAAAAGACTCTAGGAAAAGTTAAGCCCGCCTCACTTCCGCAAGTCCCACTTCCAGACCTTCCAATGTTGAGAAAATATCATTTGGAGTTTCAGACTATACAAGGAAATGAGCCCATAAGTAGGCCGAGAGAAGAACCATAGTGAACCCCGTCAAAAGTACCACTATGAAGAGACACTAAATGTCCATGTTTTGTCAGTCACGCTTCCCTCATAACCACTTCTCCATTGGAGCCAAGGAGAATGACTTCAAATCAAAGTCACATGACCATAAACTGCATCATCGGCCCCAATCCTATGTCAAGATCGGATCATGATCTAGAAAACGAATTAGGCCCAGAACAATCTCCCCTGGACAAATTTTGGCCTGGGAGAATGTCCATGAAGAGGTCCAAAGGGGTGGACCACGAGAAGTGGCACCTAGCACATTCTAGAAGAAAGATGAAGATACCTTAACTGGGTACCCATGCCATTAAGATCAATATTGTGGGTAACTAATTCCACTGAATTATTAATTATTTTTATTATTAATATGTTTCTAATTAAATTTCATTTTTTTATTAATTTATAGAAAGTTGTACATAAGAGGTCCAGTATAATTATCTGCCTTCATTATCATCAAATAATTGTGTAGGAAGCAAAAATCTTATGTTTGTAATGTACGTAAAATTATATCTTTTCTTTTTAAAAAAATTATACAAATACTGAGGTCGAGTATAATCATCTGTCTTCATTATCATTAAATAATTATGTAGGAAACAAAAATCTTCCTCCATTTCATTGATAACTTCATACTTTTCTTTTTTCGCGTGATTTTACAAAGTTTTGTATTTTTTACCACTTAGAAACTTACTAAAAAATAGAGAAAGTACTACACTATCGTGAAATAATCCATCCAAACTCTTTGTTTCTTTTTATTTTTAGTATTCTAAATTATTGTGGAATACACACGTCGATTGCTGTGAGTATTTAAAATTAATACGGAGTATGGCCGAGTGGTAGGGGAGTTGAAATAGCACAGTAGAGGTCGGGGGTTCGAACCCCGACCAAGACATAAGGTGGTATGTGTGTATTTGGATGTATAAGGTGGTCTGGAATTAGTATAAGTGTAGGAGTATGGTAGGTTATACTTGCCGTTTCAGAAAGAAACTGAAATAATAAAAAATAATACGGTGTAGACTCGTCGAACGCATTTAGTTTTCTAATTTTTTTTCGAAATAGACCCGTCGAACGCAATAAGTATTACTATAAATTATTGTCACATAGATCTGCCAAGTTGTAGAAACTCTAAGAGGGTACTAAAAAGTTATGTAAAACCTAATATTATCATTATGTTTCCAGTATAGTTTAAAAGTAATTGGTAGCCGGACAGATTTTAAAAACAGAAAATATAAACATAAAAGAATTTACCTGAATGGATAAATGTAAATTAAGATTGAATAAATATCAATTAGAAAGTAGTAAAAAGGAAAAGGAAAAACTATTAATAGCATGACCAAGACCAAGTTATTACAAAAAAAACATTTACTACCTTTTTTTTCATTTTCCGCTTTAAATTTGAATAATAATTTATATTTACCTAGTTCAAATCTTGATCTTATCTAAAAGAAAAACTAAAATTGGCAGTATACCAAAATGGAGTGATATATCAATATCAATGCCAGGCAATATACTAGTAGAATCACCCCTGGAATATTCATTTCATTTTACACCCACCCACCCCTGTTATGTTATTACCCACCCTACCCTCGTGTCACCTTCTTGTTGAAGCAGCATTTCTTTCACCAAACGTCCAAACCAAACAAATTTCCAATTAAACATTCATTTGTCTCTCCCGTCTGTATGCGACGCCTCGACCCCGAAATATTATCCCATTGTACTAAATTGGATAAAATTTACCCCATTTTCTTTTGCTTTCCCTTTCCTTTTTTCATTACAATAATCAGCTTTCATTCAAGACTTCAAAGTTTTCTTTTCTTCTCACCTAAATCACCACCTATATATATGTGAACGCACAGATTCCACAACACCAGTTGTTGTTAGAGTTGTTACCCTTTTCTCTCTTCTGGAAAACTCCATTTCATTTTCAAGATTATCCATCCATCATCCATCAGTCCATCACCATGACTAACACTAGTAGCGGTCTTTCTGAGGAAGACTACTTGCAGCGTCTGGAGGAAGAGCGTTCCAAGATACAAGTTTTCCAGCGAGAGCTTCCTCTTTGTCTCGACCTCGTTAACCAAGGTAAAAAAAAAAAAAAAAAAAAAACACTTTTTTTTGCAATTCTTTAAAGTTGTTCTTTTTAGGCCCTTTTTCTGATATTTTGATGGTGTGTATAATTTGGCAGCAATTGAGAGGTGCAAGGAGAAGTTGGTGTTGTCAAGAAGGCCAACAACGAAATGTAATGACTTGAATGAGTGTTACTGTGAGCAAACCTCTAGTGATATCCCTCTTCTTGAAGAATTTATCCCTGTCAAGAGGCATGATTCATCTGATTGTTCACAAGAGGAGCACCATTCCAATGCTGCTAATAATAATAATGACAAGTCCAAAAAATCTGATTGGCTTAAATCTGTTCAACTTTGGAATCAAACCCCAGATCCAATCCTCCTTACCAATCAGGTACTAATTCATTTACCTTGTGTTTTGTGGACTTTTGGTGATTGGGATTTGGATAAAGATTTGATTTTTATTATTTCTTGAAAATGTGGATTTTAGGATTCCAAGAGAAAGGAGGAAGTTGTGGAGGTGAATAGGAATGGTAATGGTGGTGCATTTCATCCATTTAAGAAGTCAAAAAGTGTTGATGCTGTTGGTAGTAATAATAATGATAATAAGGCCATAGCTTCTCCGGTGGAGCGGCCGGCTTCTACGAGCTCCACGGCGGAGACTGGTGCTGGTGGTGGTGGTAGTGGAAACAAGAAAGAAGATAAGAGAAAGGAGAGGAGGTGTTGGTCACCTGAGCTGCATAGAAGATTCTTGCAAGCTTTACAACAACTTGGTGGTTCACATGGTATGTAGTATAATATTATGCACTTGATCAATCAAGATTCAAGAATATGATGTGTACTCTTTTTGTATTGTTTGGTTGAAAGGGCCATCTGATTAATTTGCTTATTGCAGTAGCTACACCAAAACAAATTAGGGAGTTGATGAAAGTTGATGGGCTCACTAATGATGAAGTTAAAAGCCATTTACAGGTTTGTCTCTGTACTTACACTACTATTAAAATTATCAACTTGATTGTTTGAGCTAGTTTATGAGATATGAATTTGAGCTATATTTATCATCTACCAGCTAACTTATCGACTAGTTTTTGCTAAAACGAGCCATAATGTGGCATTTACATAATTTAATGTTAAGACTTGAGACCCTTTTGTATTATGTTTCAATGTGGCCTAAAGCTAGCTTCCTTGTTCCGACTGTATGCAGAAATATCGTTTGCACACAAGAAGACCAAGCTCATCAGTTCAAAACACAGTGAACAATACTACACAAGCACCACAATTTGTAGTAGTGGGAGGCATATGGGTGCCGGAATATGCTGCAATGGCGGTTCCTGCCAGTACGTCAGGAGAGGCATCTGGTGTTGCAAACACTAACGGAGTATACGCACCTATTGCTACTCTACCACCGCCGTTCCAAGAAGCACCAGCTTCCCCTAAACAGACGCAGAGGGAAACAAACTCAGATAGTAGAATCAGCCATAGCGAAGGCCATGTTCAATCGCATTCTCCTGCAACGTCGTCGTCTACACATACTACTACTGAATCACCGGCTTACTGAACATCGTTGCAGGAGAAGATATAGAAATTTTGGCTTCGAATGAAGATCAATAGTTGTTGGTTCTAGTGGTAAGCTAAGTAAAGTTTTGAGTTCGAATCCCATTGTAAAAGTCGCAATATTGCTCTGCCAGATTAGTCGGACTAACAAATGTGCGTTCAAACCATAGAACATGTAGAATAATTATCCAAAGATTATATACTTGTTCGTTTTGTATCCTAGAGGTTTGATGGATGCATTTGATAGTAGCAGAGTCAAACTCATTAGCTTCCAGTTTTGCTGGATGCTAGAATAATGATTTTTTATTCAAGAACTCATTAGCCTTTTAATGTATCTTATTCTTGTCAGTTGTTTTCTTATTGATGCCAGCTAATTCTCACACAAGAATTAGGGCAAGAAATTTACTTCGATTGAAACAAACAGGTAAGAGAGGAGCTGCAAACCCACCAATAGTCAGGGTGGGATTTGTTTTTTAATGTTTACCAGGTTCGGACTCTAGAATTTTATTTAAAGAAAATTAAATTACTTACCACTTAAATTAATAACCATGGTTAACAAATAGTACTTGATTATGTCTAACATTTTAATTTAAATATCTCATCTCAGTTATACACCCGGCCCCCAATTCATTCTGAAAGGTTTCACAAGACTAGCACTAAGACTTTTTTTAAACGACAATATTTTTTCTTTTTTTTTAAACAGCAAAAAAGGATTTCATTAAGCAAAAAAGAATTTGAAACGACAATATTTTTGAGATACTATACTATTACAATTACAATGTTTGTCCTACAAATTTGCGTCAATAAATATCTAATCAACCTCATTTCAATAAATCTCTATACAGAGCAAATAATCACCCATTTCGGGGATCGAACGGGGTGTCTCAGCTTGCCACTCGGCAATATTACAACTACTACTATACAACATCCTATACCACCTTATATTTCCACACGGAAACCGTCTTATGTCTCCGCTGGGGATCGAATCCTGCAGTACCTCTACTTCACTATCCCAACTCTCATCCACTAGACTACCTTATAACTCCGAACTAGCATTAAGGCTACTCTTCTGAACCTAGTGAAATTCCTTGGCTTTAAACTATGCCTGGGTTGCCAATGGTCTAGCACTCTAGCTAAACTGAAACCCAAAATGTGAAGCCTTGTGTAGTTGTGGTAGACTTAGATCTCATTTGATTCGTTTGAAACACACTCAAGTTAATTTTTTTTAGCTGAAATTTATGTTACAAATAATTTCGACTCGATTCAAAGTTTTTCAAATCAAACATGTAATACTTCTTATTACTATTATTTGGTTTAATCATTTTACTTTCACATCATCTCAAATTATCAATTATACAATATGTATTTTAACATTGAACCCGATGCCAAACACCTCAATCCTAATTATATATGGATTAAAACTATTACTATTTCAGATATAACAATGTTGTCTAGGTTTAAACCTTAAAATATTTTTTAAACCGTTATGATCATGTAAACCTTATTCATCAGCTTTAAGGTTTAATAAGAGATTTAATTTATTAGCTAGAAGCCTAGAAACGCTATAGTAATTGACAAATTGTCTACTAACATGTAACTAAAGTACAATTATGAAAAAATTATTTAGCCTAATTGGTACGTGTAAAAACGGAAATGAAACACAACAAAAGTGGAAGCAGACAAATCCTTAAAAGTCTAGCTGTAGGCATTATCAAAAGACAAGATGAAGTTAATGAGCCTTAACGAGAAGTTTAAAGACATGGTTTGTTTGTAATGCCCTTTGTCCAAATGAACTTCTTTTTCCATAACGAGCTAATTTAGGTGGATATTCTCGTGCCAGAAGAAGAATATTCATCATTACCTAGCAGCACTCATATAAATTAATCAAACACTAATTAATTAACTGTTACTCTAATGTGGTGGAGTATCTATCGTTGGCAGTGACTTAATTAAACAATTTGGTCAAGTATATTCCGTACTTTTTTTAACTTATCTTGTTCTAAATATGAATCTTTGCGTTACCTAGCCTAAGATCTATCGTCGACACCATTTAATTATTTATTCATTTATTTATTTATTTTGGCTCTTCATACTATAATAATTGCATATGGCTTGTATTTGGGTTATAGTAGTTCACATTCTAGGTTCATATTTGGCTCTTGATCACATTATTGCAATTTGCAAATGATAAATTAAACTAATACCATGCCATTTTGTAAACATTGTAAACTTAATCAAAAGAATAACCTAAAATTTAATAAAACACTACTCATATAAGCTGTATATTTATTAACAATCATAAAGATGAAGTGTGCAGAATTGAAGTGTGCTCAATTGGTTAGACTGAGGTGTCATGACACTAGAGGTTATAGGTTCAATTCTCGTCAAGTGCGAGATTATTTATAGTTTATTACTAGCTTTGTAATGCTACTTATGAAATTGTAATGGTTCGATTATTAAAAAAATTAAACATTAAAAAATTAGAAATTGCCTTCCATTGGTAGTATTAAAAAGATTAAAACTTTATAAGTATTAGTTTTGTATCCTATAATATTTTTTCAAGTGAGTTTTGTTATCTTATAATTATAATTAATTATGTGTTTGTGTAGTGTAACCTGGGTTAACAATGAAGAGGGACTAATTTCTCTCCCCTACCTTCGGTCATTTTGGGGCTCACTGTTACCGTAAGTGCTAGTAGTTGTTCCGGGTGAAAATATACCAGTAAAGACCAAGTATAGATTGTATCATTAGTATATTTGTATGTGGCTCTTGGTTATCATGGTTGGGCATATGCCTCTTGGAGTAATCTAAATTACAGCAATAGTTCCAAAGTAGATAGTAGTATAATACTACACTTGATCTCAGAGGAATATTCTATTGCAGTGTGTCTGAGGATACAAGTTAGTTTTTGGGACTTTCCTAATTTGGTCTCTCACATGGGATTTGTGCATATCTTAACAATTGAATGAATGAGATCAATGCTGACGCAGTAGTATATTCTGCTTCTTTTTCTTTAAAAAACTATACATTCCTATATGCTTCATTTGTCTTCGTTTCATAATCTCCCAATCTGTGCCTATGTCTTAGTTGTTGATCGTTCTGATGACGAGCAAAAAGATTGAAAACCTTGGTGGATTAGCACCATTTCGAAGCATATTCTCAATATTAGATTGAACTATTCCCTTGGCATATTCTCAAGTTAGGTTAGACTAGTTGACGTACACTCTATTTTATTCTTTACTTCGTACGACTCTACCTAAATGATATAACTCTATTCGGTCCTAGGTATAAATTATTCCATTCCATGAAAACATATTCTAAAGTTGAATTTAGGCATTATATATTGATAGAATAGATGTAAGGTTGGGGCAACTGGAGATGATTAACGTGGTCCAAGTTACATCAATACTTGTTATATTAATTATACAATCATCTAAAAGTAGTAGTAGTAGTAGTTATCTAATACTACCATTAGGCCTCTTTTAGCAGCTTCTATCTAGGGAAGAAAAATGTGATCAACAGACCAAGGTATGGTCTGATTTTATATATAGCTTAGCCAGTTAGCCCGCTCAGGAAAGTGCTCAGGCTAACCCGCTATACAATATATGAAAAATCGAATTCATGGACTTCAAAGTTCAACCTAACCAACAGATAAATCTCATTGGAGTGGCCTAACAATTAACATGTTGATCATTAATAATTCAAATTTTAGTCTAATATATTCCGATGGATTTCCAGTTTCTTTGATGTTCCCCAACTTGTTTTTTTAATTTTGGGGAGTACATTGCAAAATGTAGACAGCTCTTTTAGTCTCAGAGTTGACAAAAGTTAAAAATGGACAAGTTGAAGACCAAGTAAAATTGGCTTCTGTTCACTATTAATTTTCTGATAGAGTTGGAGTAGACCCAAAATTACATTATTTAAGCATGAGAGGTGCAGAAATCTCCAGTGGTACACCTGGTGTAGGCTCCAATACTTTCGCATCGGGAACTTCTTGAGATAATAACTCCTGCATTACAACAACTTGAAGATTAAATCAACTGCAGATCATCAATAATTGTTCTAATTTAGTCAACATCAGAGATACTCGGATCGAATTCTTAACACATTCGTCCGATACAGAATTCGTAACATGGATTCTCCAGCTAAGATTTGTTCTTATCAGTTCCAACTTCCAACAATGTTCAAAGTTACATCCCAAGGATCCAAAGCACTTCAAACAAACCTGATTTATGGAACATGGACTTGAGAGCAGAAAAGTATCGAGTACAATGGCTCCAAGCAAGTAAAGGTTTGACATTGATCGATGGCCTTAGCCCTTAAGTTGGATTTTCATTTAGAATCAGAAGTAATCAAGTAAATACATAGAGAGGAATTGAATATGAAACCAAACAGTAAGATTACAACAGCTCGAAGGCAGTAGGTTTGACATGAGAAACAAAGATGGAAATCAATACCTAGACCAGTTTACGTAAATCAGTGGATAGGGTGCATGGTTGTAGGCTTGGAGTACAGATGTTTAGTGTAGACACTAGGAACATAATGTGAATGCATTGCTGCAGTTTTTCCCTGCTGGTTAACTTCAGGTGCAAAGTTTCTAAGATTTTGACTTGTGCTGAAATTCATCATTTCATGATATTGTGCTACATCTAACAGACTCATTTAGAAAAACCTTAACTCTTGAACAAGGTAAAATATCACTGGAATGTCTATGTTTTACATTCACCTCTGACTCAGTTTAGGTATAATCCCCAAACTGATGCTATAAATGTTGTAGTTAGTAGACACAAAAGACATATCTCATGCCTCATATTACTAGCATGTATCATGCCTCAAACAGTGAACTCATGTGGTCATGTGGATATCAATTTGAAGCAGTCAAAGATGTGCAACAGTGGGCTAATATCAACTCGAAATTGCAAGGTATAGCCTCCTCGCAAAAAAGTTCAATTACCAATTTTGAAGTATACAACACTCTGGAGTTCCATTGTAACGTTAAACAAGTTGACATGCCCATGTTAGTTCATAGAAAATCAACGCATGCATATGCTATGTGGTTAAGCCTTCACGAGGAAGAGACGTACTTCATGAAATGTAAAACCAACTCCAAATCATACCTTGAATGATTCAATGGTTCCTTTCCTTTCAATTAGACTAGAAAGAAGACCTTTGCTATCGAGATCACCATTACTCATGGGGACAACAAACCTGAAGATAAGCAGAAATAAGAAATGTAAGTTTCCAATTGACTTGATTTAATTGACAACAACTAAGAGCATATCACGGGACATACTTTGCCTGAAGCAACCGTGCCAGTCTAACTGCATCCTCCTGTCCAGAAACCAAAGTGAAATTCGGAAGGAGTTGCTTTACAACTGGTGTGATCACAATTTCAGCTTGTGCCTTCTCCACAGAGCTTTCATCGTAGACACAGTGTGGTTCATAGTACAGTGTCAACTGGCCTCCCGGAGAAGTGACAAGGTAACTGAAGAGCATTTAGTTTATAAGGAAAAAAGTTAAATATCAAGTTTAAGGACAAACAAGCAGAATTTACAGAATTTACCCATTCTCAGGACGCTGCCATGGTGGACCTAAAACTGGTCCTGCAGTAGCTCGAATATTTACTGAAGTACCATTTTTAGCTTGGATCTCTGATCCCTGACCAGGCTCAAGATATGTAACCTACAGTTTTGTTAAAAGTATTTCAGAGGAGGATCTCGGTAAATACTAAAAACTGATATATTGATATGAATCTGGACATTCATCATATTTCTAGAAATTTTTGCAAGTAAAGAGTAGGCAGCAATTCAAAACCAGGCATCTGGCAATGAATAGCTTAAGAAAGATTTGAGAGGTAAGTGTTTAACACAATTAAGAAGAAAAGGAAAATGAGGAACTCTTAACTCAACACCGATCATAATTTATTTTCTGCATGTCATTGGTTAGCCCAGCCCAGGGTCACTGCAAGGTTAAACCTTATAAAACCTGGTACCAGCATATTTGCATATGATGATGCATGTCATAAATGTGTGGACAAACATACTTGAACTGTTAAGTGTTAACCATCAGATTGTTGAATTCTAATCAAACGTATGTGTTAAAGTAACCTCATTGAGGATTCTGTTTCAAACTTCATCTGCAATAAATCATATGAACTGTCAACCTAGTTATGAGCCTAATTCAAATAACATATCACTAATACGGTGACATAATCAATTTAGGAAACACTTCTACTGATTTGTGCAGTACAAATCTAGTCATAGCTTTTGATTGTTTTGCAACAGTCAAGAGATGCCTTTACATTATCATATTTCTTTCTTTTAACTTCATAAAGCATCTCCTAAGTAACCGCAGGACTTCCATAGAAAATATTGTGTATATCACTATATCTATTTGTAATATATAATGTAGCCATATGTATTGTTGCAGCCTGCCTGTGCAATTATAAGAGCAATGATCAGGCCAAACTTACGTTGTTGAACAGAGGATCCAAAAGTGGCTTAGCATTAGGGGTCGCAATAACTCTAAGATTCGGTGACTTTTCAGACAGAGGCTTCAATGTCTTCAAGTGGCAGTGATCATCAAGGCTTTGAGTGATCACCAAGCAATCAATTTCAGGAAGATCGTCAAGCTGCAGATGATAACAGTACATAATCCGGCCCATGATTGTAAAAATGTCCAAGCTAGGATGAGTATCGAACAAGAACGAAAAACAATATAGATTTGAATGAAACAAATAAAGTACCTTGAATGTTTTGAGAAACTTCTTGGCAGCATCATAGAGCCAAGGTATTCCAAAATCCAAGTTCCCCACCAAAATTGGATCAACCAATATATTAACACCTCCCACTTCCCACAGCCAACTATTTCCCTAACAGAATAACTTGTGTTAGACCGTTCCTAATAGGGTACAAGCACAAAGTTTTCCTATTCCCCTAAGAAACTGTTCTTTTCGTCTAAATAGAACAGAACATAATTGAACTTAACAGAACTGAATGAAGCTGAACCGAACAGAACTGAACAATTTATTTGTATAAAATAAAACTAAACAAGTCTGAAGAATTGAACTGAACCTGAACATAATTGAACTGAAAATAATGAGTTTTCAAATGAAGCGAACAGAGCCTAAATCAGAAACTGAAAACTGCTAATTAGAAGAATTGTTAGAGAAATTAGTTCAAAACCTAATTATTAACCTAATTGCTAATAAATGATAAGCAGGAATTGAATAATTGAAATCAAGGATTCAATTCCACCTCCAAGTAAGTGAGCTTCATAACATCACTCCCAGTCCCAGATTCTTTGGACTGGACTACTTTCTCCTCCGATACCAAAGCTGAAACTTTGCCATTTAAACTGTTGATGAGTACAAAACACAGAATTATTATTGATACAAGAGACACAAAATTGGTAAAGGAAATTTGATCAGTAACGAAAATAAAGAAATTAAACCTGGATTTTGAAAGGTTGAATGTGGCAGAACAGATGGGCAACCGAGGTTGGTGAATTGCGGTGGTTGTTGAAAGAGGGAGAATGGGTTTTCTGGTAGTATATGGTTTAGAGGTGAAGTAGTGCAAACAACCATATTGAGTCGCCATGATTTTTGGTTAATTTACTGTTTCATGGAATTGGATTGGATTGGATTTTAGTAACGTTTGTTTAGCAGGTTCCAGACTTTCTGTTATGGATTGTATAACCATTTTTAACGGCTTATTTATTCTGCAAGTGAAGTGGTTCTGATTAGTCCAAGTGTTAACATACGAGACGAGAGACGAGAGACTCCAAACAAATCTCTCTCCGCCACGACACTACACTGAGCTTCAAAATATATATTTGAATAAAATTCAAATTTATTTGATTTGCAAAAATACGTTTGATAAACAAAGGGATAATCTGAACTATGTAGTTAATCTTGACTTAACAATGTGAGCAACAATGATTCAACGTAAAATTGGAGGAGGTATTGAAGTGGATGAAAGTACGACGTGTCTCAACGGGCAGCTGGAACTTGTGTGGGTGATTAATGTGTAAAGGCAAAAGTATGAAATAGAAACCGATGAAAATGGCTTGTATGCTACAGTAAAAACTCTATACAGCAAACGCGTGGCAACCCGCTCAAACCCGCTACACCCGCACATGAATATTAAGTGAGGGTGTGGGTTAGCACCCACGTCCGTCCAACACCCAACTCGATTAAAACCCGCTCCTCATTTATAAGTGACGGGTACGGGTTGGGTTAAAATTCGAACCCATATTATACCCGTAATTATAAGACCCGAACCCTAACCCAACTCGATAAATTGACATGAACCCAAACCGGACAAAACCTTAGGCACTGCTGGACCCGTTTCCCGACCCGGCCACCCGACAGGGCTATGACCCTACCCGATCAGAAGACCCGACACAACCGGGTTTGTGACACAGTCCGCTGCCTGACCCGACCCGTGTGCACATGACCCATTCTTCTTCACCATGGCCAAATTTCAAAATGTCATTACGACTTTATTTATTTAACGAAATCGCATGATTCTAACAACATTGGATTCGTATTGACGTCTTCTACATGTTCCAACTTACCGTTCGAAGTTTCATCGCCTTTTCGAGAATCCGCCATTGATGACTTCAAGCTTTTCGAAAGCTCTATACAACTCCGTTTCTCAACCAAATTCAACGATTCTTTCGTTGTTGAGTCCGTCTTGACCTCCTATTTCACCTTTTGGCAACAAACCATCAATTTAGAACGAAAATTCAAATTCAAGTTCAAACTTGAATTTAAATTTTCGTTCTAAATTTATGGTTTGTTGCCCATGGATGATAGATGAGGTCAAGACGGACTCAACGGCGAAAGAATCGTCGAATTTCGTTGAGAGATGGATCCGTGTGGAGCTTTCGAAAAGTTTCAAGTCATCAATGATGAATTCTCGAAAAGGGGATGAAACTCCAAACATTAGTTTGGAACTTCTAGAATAGGTCAATACGAATCCAATAGCGTTGGAATCATGCGATTTCGTTAAGAAACGAAGTCAAAATGCATTCCGAAGTTTGGTCATGGTGAAGAAGGTGTAAAGAAGGAGTCCGGGTTATGGGTTTTAGAAATCATAACCCGTACCCAACCCGTACTCGTTGATTATTAACGGGTCGGGTACGGGTTGAGTTTTAAACACTTTCGGGTTGGGTTCGGGTTACAACCCGTTTCTTAAATTTTCGGGTTGGGTTGGGTTCAAAAGCCTAGGTCGGGTCCACCTCACCCCAAGGTCGAAAAACATCGTAAAAGATGGAAATAATCTCAATGTAAAAAATGAAACGAAAAAAAAAATTTGGGGGGGTGGGTGGGTGGTGGGGTAGGTACCCCACCCCCGGGTCGAAAAACATCGAAAGGGATAGAAATAATTTCAATGTAAAAAAATGAAAAAAAAGTAGTTGGGCGGGGTGGGAGGGTAGGGTACCCCCATCCCGAAAATTTTACGACCATCGAAGATCATAAAGTTCTTTTTTTTTTTTTTTTACGGGTCGGAGCTTCAAGCTCCCAATCAGAGTTTGTGAAGCTCCGATTCTGGAGCTTTGAAGCTCCAGATCGAAGCTTCATGCCCGACCGGAGCTCCGGTGCCGGAATAAAGTACCGGAATTGTTTCGGTACCGGAATGAGAGAAGAAGAGAACAAAATTTAAAAAAAAAAAAAAAAAAGGAAAAAGAAAATGAATGAACAGTAGTGCCAAATAATTTGGTTTCGTTTTTTTTTTGGATTTTGTGTTCAACGATCTCGATGTAGTAGATGATAAAATCATAAAATTTGGACTTAGATGTTACGGAGCTATCTAGCAGGGGTGCAATATGAAATAAACCCCTGAAATAATGAAACTAGCATTTTGTGTTCACTTGTGATGCTGAACTAATGAAACTAGCATTCGTATTTGCCGAAACTAATAAAACTAGTATCTGTGTTGCTGAAACTAGAATTTTGTTTTGCTGAAACTGGCATTTATGATGTTGAAACTAATGACTAGCATTTTGTTGGTGAAACTAGCAATTGTGATGCTGAATTTAATTAAACTAGCATTTGTGTTGGTGAAACTAGCATTTTGCCTGAAACTATTTTATGAAACTAGCTTTTATATGTTGAAACTAATGAAATGTGCTGAAACTAGTTATTTGTCTTAAACTAACTTCTGAAACTAGCTTTTCGTCTAAAACTAATTTCTAAAACTGGCTTTTTGTCCGAAACTAATTTGGAGAACTAATACGAAACTTGTTTTTTCAGTGAAAATATGATTTATATTTTTATAATTTTAGTTTTCATATTTTTAATTGTTTTATTAGTTTAGCATAAACAATTTTTAGAGTTAATTTAATCATTTTATAGTTAATTTCAGTGCAAAATAAAATTAACAACTAGTTTCAACAGTTACTTTCAACAAAATATAAAATTAGCAGTTAGTTTCAACAAATTTTATTCATTTTTAACTAGTTTCGATCGCCGTAACTACCGAAAACTAGCTTCCGAATGTCAAATTTGTTATTAAATCCAGTTGAGCGAGATTATGAGGTCTATTTTCAACTAGTTATAGTCACTTTTAGCTACTTTCAGTCATTTTTATCTAGTTCGAGATAATTTTATTGGCTGAAATTAGATTCCGAATGTCAAATTTGTTATCAAATCTAGTTAAGTGAGATTTTGAGGTCCATTTTTGTAGGCGGATTTCAAACATCCGCATTAAATCCACTTGAGTGAGATTTTGAAGTCCATAGCTACTGAAATTAGCAACATTTTTTTAAGATGGATACTTTTATAATTTATTTTGTTAAGTGATTTATATATGTATTTTTCCAATGAATTTAAGACTTAAGAGTTCAGAGAGCCTGAATTGCCGAATAATCCAAGCAAGGAGAGCTAGTTGCCGAATAATTAAAGTTATAATTTATCATTTATTTAAGATTGTTCTACTTCAAAGATTAACCAAGTTGTTAATTTTAAATTCATTTAACATCAAAGTTTAAATGAGGCCAGTTTCTCTAATACGTACCAAACAAGGAAAGATATTGCAATTTGCACATGCAAGTTGCCGGTATGAACAATAACCAACAAAGTCTTAATTTGTCATCGATTATTAATTTATTAATTTCAGTTCAGAATAATTAAATCCAGTTCAGATAAATTCAGTTTAGTTCAAGTTTGCTTTGTTAAAATTTGTACTTCAAATAAGTTCAGTTAAGGTTAATTAAGTTCAGTTCAGATTTATTAAGTTCAGTTCAGTTCAGAGTTTTTCAGGCGAAAGAAACAAAGCCAAGACTATGTTTAGTAAAACTAGTTGATAAGTTAGCTGGAGCTGATAAGTTAGCTGATAACTGATAAGGTAGCTGATAAGCTAATTGATAAGTCAGCTAATAAGCTAGCTGATTTTAGTGTCTGTGTTTAGCGAATGAGCTGATAAGTTAGCTGATTTTAATTTACGTGTTTAGCGAATGAGTTTATAAACCAGCTGATAAAATGACAAAACAGGCCATTCATATTAGCTTGTTATATTTTTTTCTAAAATAATAATAATAATAATAATAATAATAATAATAATAATAATAATAATAATAATAATTATTATTATTATTATTATTATTATTATTATTATTATTATTATTATTATAACAACAACTATAATAACACTCATTCTTTGTTTTGCCATGAGCCAATGGAAACTACATTACATATTTTCAGGAGCACTTTTATGCCTTACTTATTGTTTGATAACTTGCAGAGTTGCTTTTGCAATAGGATGTTGGATTATTTGGAAAACTAGAAATGACATCATCTTTAACTCTGATTAAGTTTATCAACAAAAAATGTTAATACTGGCCAGGAACTATTTTAAAGAGTCATATAAGTCTACAGTACACATAAAGGTTCCAACTGCATGTTTGGGTTCATTACCTCCACCTGGTTTTCACTGCCTATTTACTGATGGTTCTAGTGTTTCAGAAATTGGTGATGCAGGTATAGGGTTTGTCATAGTAAATGAGAGAGGAGAATTCTTACGGGTTGTAGCTTCTTATATAGGAACTGTGATAACAATACATCTGAAATTTGGGCAATTCGCTCAGGACTTATTGCTGCAAAGAATTTACATATTGATAAGCTCATTATCAGAACTGATTCTCAATATGCTATTGATATTCTTTGCCGGAAGTTGGCACCACCTCGGCCAGCTTGGAACTTGATGATTGATATCTGGAACCTCAAGTCGAATTTTGGGATCATCTATTTCCACAACATCTATCGGGAAGTAAACACTGTTGCTGATTACTTGTCGAAGCTTGCTAGAAATAGATTTCGGGATGAAGTAGTTGCCTCAATCTCCAGTGCACATGACACCGTAGCAATGCATTGGACTTGTGATTTTTTGCCGTCTTGGTTAAAAAACTATATATGTTTCGTTTGATCTATCCGGGGATACTGTACCTCCCGACTTGTGGGAAGGACCCCTAAACAAGCCTTGTACATGTTTTAGATAATAAAAGAACTACTTACAAAAAAAAAAAAAAAAAAAAAAAAAGAAAACAACTACGGAGTATGATAATTTGTAAACCGTAGGAAGGGAGTACATTACACTCTCACAATCTCTTTCATATCAATTCTTTTTTTTTTTTTTCGTTCACAATCTCTTTCATATCAATTCTAAGTTCTAACACTAACACTATATAATAGACTAAGATCATCACCAACAGTGGAACTCTTTGGAACCCTCTCTCTTATGCCACGTTAGATTTATACTAATTGGAAGATAATCACTAAAAATCATCTCCAACGGTGGAACCCTTTAAAACCAAAAGAAAAAAAAAAGAGAAAGAAATGAACTAAATAAAAAAGAAATTGAAAAACAAAAAGAGAACAATAAAAAAAAGGAAAATTTGTGGGGCGACTGGTTCCACCGTTGAAACTAGCTGGAACATGTTGGAGGTTCCAGTGAGGTTCCAACAGAGTTCCACCAAGTTGGTGGAACCTGTCGGAGATGGTCTAAGAAGCACGGGGACGGGATGGGTACATGGATACGTCAAAATTGAAAAAAAATGTAGGATACAAAGACGTATAAAATACGTTTAATTTATATATATGTGTTTTTAAATATATGTAATATTCAAGTAAATTTTTGCAAATTTTAAGGAACATAAATAACCAAATAAGACATTACAGTATAATTTTATTAATGAGATTTCAAGTTAGAAAGAGTAGTCATCCAATTACGGAGTACTTTATTTGTAAAAAGAAAATGAGTGGAGGATTTGGGCGTCCGGGACGTGTCCCGATAAGGGGACGTGCAGTGGACCAAAATGAAGTTCCCGTACTACATAGATAATAGGTTAGCAAGGTTCAAAATTAATTAATTTAAACTAAATAAATATAAACTGAACTGGATAAATATAAATAATGTGCATAAAATTTATTTTAAAATAAATTTAACACATACTTAGACTATCCACGTCATAGTAACAAGTTGACTTAATTCATATAAACATGTACTGTACATTAAAACAAATGAACTGATAATTTTTTGCCGTTTCCAAATTCCTGTAGCTTCTGGGCAAAGAGAGGATAGGCGAATTTGGCATTTTACAAAGTCTGGGTATTATTCTGTCCGTTCGGCCTAATATTTAGCAAGAGAAATGCGTGTTAGAGAGGTGCAGCAGCAACGGGGCAGTTCTAGTAATCTGGGAGGGAGTAACTGGTCATGGGTGTGGGGGTTAGCGATGCCTAACAAAATAAAAATCTTTCTGTGGCGTCTCTTGCATAACGCGTTGCCAGTTTATGATGCTTTGAATAGAAGAGGCCTGCGTACTGCTAATGTTTGCTGTTTGTGTGACTGTGGCATAGAGTCCTTAATTCATACTTTTCGGGAATGTCCATTTGCACGTTGTTTTTGGGCATTACATTCAAGCATTCCTAACAGTTTACTATGTACAGCAGAACCAAATATCCAGAGGTGGGTTGCGCAGATTAGAGATGGCACGGGCAAGTGTTTGCTTGAGCAGTTTGTTGTCTCTTGTTGGACATTGTGGTACAAGCGGAATCAGGTGGTGCATGGAGAGGATAGATCGAAGCTTGATCCACATGAGGCTTGTGTGTTTGCGGTACAATACTTGCAACGATATAGAGAGGCGTGGCAGCGGTCAGACATCACACAATCAGGCGCACAGTCATACGCACAACAGCAGCATGCCGCACAGCAGCAGCAGAACGTACAGCAGCAGCAACAGCAGAATGTACGGCAGCAGCAACAACAATGGAGTCCGCCGGTTCATGGGTATGTTAAGATCAATTCTGATGCGGCAATTAGAAGCGGAGAGGGGGCCAAGCTTGGTTGTGTAATCTGGGATGAGGCTGCTGTGGTACTGACATGGAGGAGGCAGATAATACCATATGTTCAAGATCATGAAATAGCTGAGGCGTTGGCATTGAAGAATGGTTTGCGCTTAGCCCTTGCAAATGATTTGCTCAAGGTACAGGTGGAAACTGATTGCCAGACTTTAGTACATAAGTTGAAGGTTCAGACAGCCTGCTTCTCCACTGTTGGTGCTTTAGTCAAAGATATAAAGGAGTTGGCAACACATTTCATTTCGATTGATTTTTCTTATATTTCTCGTGTTTGTAATAAAGTAGCGCACGTTTTGGCCTATGATGCTTTGCGTGATGAAGAGGGGGTGTTGTTGCCTTTTGATAATCCTGATGTATATCTTTAATATATTTAATGAATGAAGATTCGGTTTCTCAAAAAATAAATAAATAAATAAATAAATAATTGTAACAAATTATAAACGTGTACTATATAGGAAGAAAAAAAACCATTGCTGCTTTTGTAATCTATGTAATAGCTTTATATTAATTGTTCACCCTTTAATTATTCAATACGCATGGCGGATATATTCAATTCCTTTGAAAAGACTATATTTAGTTTAAATTAATTTATTATATATACTCTCAGTCTCTTTCACATTCTAACACCAACATTATATAATAATTCACCTTAGATTTCGTTCACTTTTATTTAGTTCAATTCAGTTCAGAGATAATAGATACTCAGTCGAACTGAACAGAGCCAAATTTAATTTGTGCAAGGTTATAAATAAGAGCGAGCTAGAGGCCTACTACATACCAACTCACACTTGAAATCAATTAGAAATCAATCAAATATGGAGATTGAAATGATTTCTTGCGAGAATGTGAAGCCCTCTACTCCAACACCTCCTCACCTACAGACTTACAAACTTTCCATGCAAGACCAGATATTATCACCCCTTCTTGCCAGTGCAATTTTCTTTTACGCTGCCAGCTCCGACATCGTCTTACGATCAGCTGATCATGATGATGATGATCATACCCGAAAAACAAAGCAGCTTAAAACTTCGCTTTCTCAAACACTGACACCGTTCTATCCAATGGCTGGGAGAGGGGGCGGTGACAACGAATCGATTCTTTGCAACGACCAAGGTGTTCCTTTCACCGTGGCCAAAGTGAAAGGTGGCCTCAGATTATCAGATTTTCTGGGGCATCAACAACCCGGGGATCCCACTACTCTGGCACTGGTTCCGTGTCCTGTGGGGTTGACCGTCGAGTGGGGCCTAGAAAGTCCTGTTGCCATGATGCAGGTGACGCATTTTCCCTGTGGAGGGCTGGCCTTGGGTGTTGTTTTCTGGCACAAGGTTGTGGATGGGGTGACCGTGGCGAACTTTATGAAATACTGGGCTGCCGCGTCTTCTGAGGCTGTCCGACCTGCTGCTCCAGATTACATTATCGCCCAATCCCTCTTCCCTGCAAAACAGGAGTTGCGAGGCACTATTCTTTCCATGAGGGAACATACCAGAAAGGTGAACAACAAGTATTTGGTGAGGCGTTACGTGTTTGACCGGTTGACCATAAAGAAACTCAAGATGGAGGCAGCGAACTTTGTAGATTCCCCTTCTCGCATTGAGGTGGTAACAGCGCTCCTGTGGAAGTGTTACACGGTTGCATCGCTTGCCAACGGGAAGCAAGCATCATCCATTAGTCATGCGGTAGACATGAGATCAAGGACAGGCCCCCAGCATGATCCACACATTCCAGCAACAAGCTTCGGGAACTTGATAGCTGTAGCTGCTGGATCATGCAGCAATGTTCCACCAACAAGCTTCGGGAAGTTGGTGAAAGAGACGAGGGATATGATCAGACAGATTGATGACGAATATGTGAAAAGGATGTGTGGTGTTCTAGGCCTTCGGGGGTATTATGAGAATATGAAACAGCGATTTAGCGGAATGGGAGAGGCGGCTCGCGACTGCCTGTTCTTCACTAGCTGGTGTGGCATGGGCTATAACGACGTTGATTTCGGGTGGGGGAAACCCTTGTGGATAAGAAATTGTAACTTCACTGATTCAGCGTCTTCATTCATCAACTTGGCCTGCCTCAACGACACCACACAGGGTGATGGATCCGTCGAGGCATGCTTGCTTATGGAAAAACAATATATTCATGTCTTTGACAATATGCCCTTGCTCCAGGGATATCGATCATCAACTACTATCCCTGCACGGATCCATAGCCGGTATTAATAAGTTAAAAGTCCAGAATAGTTCAGTTCAGTTCAGATAAGTTCAGAGTTTTAAGGCTCTGTTCTCTTCGTCTGAATAGAACTGAACTGATTTGAATTGAACTGAATGGATTTCAACTCAACTGAACTGAACTTATTTGTAGTACAAAATACTATTAGGAAAATCTGAACTGAACTTAAGCTCTGTTCTCTTCGTCTGAAAATTAATTATTTTAAGTTCAGTTCAGATGAATTCAGATGCATTAAGTTCAGTTCAGATCAGTTCAGATGCATTAAGTTCAGTTCAGTTTAGATACAATAAGTTCAATTAAGATTCACCTAATAGCTTTTTATACTACAAATAAGTTCAGTTCAGTTCAGATGCATTAAGTTCAGTTCAGACGAAAAGAACAGAACTTTAATGCATCTGAACGGAACTGGATTGATCTGAACTGAACTTCAAATAATCAATTTTCAGATGAAAATAACAGAGCCTAAATAGTCGGTCGAAATTCGATGGGAATAATTAACTTATAAATAATTAAATAAAAGTCAATTAAAATTAATACTGGTTTATTGATATAGAATTTTGAAAATAGTCACATTTAATGTGATTTTATTCTAAATCATTGTACAATAGCCTCATCTACACTATTATTCATGTTCTAAATCAATGCGAAATAGATTCGTCGAATACAAATTAGTTAGTGTTATAAATTATTACAATAGATCCGTCAAATGAAATTAATATCCTAAAATCTAAATTATTATGGAATAAACTTGTTGAATGTAGTTAGTGTTCTAATTATTGTGGAGTGGACCCGTCGATCACATTTTGTCTCTTAAAATATTGCGGATCATTCAATAAGAGAGCTCAAATCGAATAGGTATATTCAACACAATTCGTGTTCGAAAAGTATCACTGAATAGACCCGTCAAATAAAATTAGTATCCTAAATCATTGCGAAATAAACCCGTCGAATACAAGTAGTGTTCTATATTATTGCAGAATAGATCCGTCGAGAGGACTGTTAGTGTTGAAATATGTCCGATTCGTTATACGAATTGAAGGACGACTTAACACTACTAAGTCCGACATATAGGGCATAAGAGTCCGACACCAATGCCCAGGTCCGACCAAAATCGTAGTCCTGGCTATAAACCCACGCCTAACCCATGGTCCGACTTACAACACACTTATGGTCCGAGTGACATGGGTCGAGTTGTCTGTCTCCAAGGACCAAAGATCAAGTATATCTAAGTACTTTGAGAAGATATAGGTCCGAGCTATACTACTGGTATCGGACAAGCACAACACGGTACTCTAAGTCAGAGTGGAAGTGGTATATGGTCCGAGAAACATATAACTCGGACCATGGGAACTCAGAAAGACAGATACAAGGCTCAAAGAGTAAATGCTACCTGGGATAAGGGCTCGAACTCCTAAGTCGGGCACTGGACTCGGACTTAGAGTCAGGACAGTCAACGTAACTAGGAGTTATAGAGCGTTCCACATGGTAGAATTACTATCTTAACCTTGGGGAAACCCTAATTTGGGATGTGGCCCAGGCCCATTAGGGCACTAATGGGCTTCAATATCTTGCAGATACAATCGTAGCCTTACACTTGGGGCGATCTTATGAGTCACATCACACTTTGGGAAACACTATAAATATGTGTCACTATTCATACAAGAAGGTAGTCAATCTTGACTCTAAGCTCTATCAAATTTACTAGAGGAAACACCAAACGTTTACTCGTGAAGTCGTTCCTCCGGTTTGATCATTAGACAAATTGGGTAATCATTACTAACCCCTCACCCCGCCCCGGAAAATTTCAGGTCTCTTATATCTCGGAAGGAACTTGAAGAGAGGAGGACGCACAAACTAGTACGAATTAGAAAGAACTTAAGTATTACCCATCAACTAAGACAATTAGTGTTTTTATAAATTATTGTGGAGTAAACCCGTCGAGTACAGTTGGTGTACTAAATTAATGATTGCGGATAAAACCCACCGAACATCGTTAGTATTCTAAATTATTGCGGATAAAACACGTCCAACACTGTTAGTGTTTTAATATATAGTGGAATGAACCGTCGAGTACAATTAGTGTTGAAAAGCATTGCGGAATAGACTTGTCCAATACCATTAGTGTTCAGAGTATTTTCGAATAGACATGTTGATCAGTACAATTAGTGTTCATATAAACTAGTAAATAACCCGTCGAGTTTCGACGGTCGAGTTTCGACGGGAAATAGTAAATTTACAAATAATAAATAATAGTAAATTTACAAATAATAATAACTCGTCGAGTTTCCAGCGCAATTAGTGTTTTAAAGTATTACAGAATAGCGTCGTAGATTGCAGATAGTGGTTTAAAGTATTGCGGAGTAGCCGTCAAATATAGTTCAAGTATTGCCAAATAGACCAGTCAAATGCAATTAATGTTCTAAAGTAATGTGAATAGACTCGTCGAACGCAGTTAGTATTCTAAAGTATTGTGCAACAGACCCGTAGAAAATACTTAGTGTTCTAAAGTATTGTGAAATAGACCTGTCGGTCACAGTTAGTGTTCTAAAGTATTGGCAAATAAACCAGTCGAACGTATCTTGTGTTCTAAAGTATTGCGGGATAGAGCTGTTGGCCGCATCTAATGTTCTAAAGTTCGTGTTTTAAAGTATTAGTGAACAGATCCGTTGAACGCAATTAATGTTCTAAAGTATTGCGAATAGGCTTGACAAACGAAATTAGTGTTTTAAACTATGTGCAATATCCCGTCAACCGCAATTAGTGGTCTAAAGTATTGTGGAATACCCATCAAATGCAGTTTAAGTATTGTCGAATAGACCCGTCAAACGCAATTAATGTTTTAAAGTATTGCGAATAAATTTAGTGTTCTAATGTACTGTGCAATAGAACTATCGAACACAACTAGTGTACTAAAGTATTGTGTCATAAACTCGTCGGCCACGGTTAGTGTTCTAAAGTACTGTGAAGTACACTCGTCGAACATATTTAATTAGTGTTCTAAGTATTGCGGATAAATCCACCAACTGAAATTAGTGTTCTAAAGTTCGTATTTAATGCATTATAAAAAAGACTCATCGAACACAATTAATGTTCTAAAGTACTGCGGAATTGATCCATCAAATGCAATTAGTGTTCTAAAGTATTATGATAGGGACCGTCGGCCGCAGTTTGTGTGATAACGTAGTGCCAAATAGACCCGTCGAACGCAATTAGTGTTCCATTCTTTTAGTCCCGAGCCGAGTAGGAAAGAGTACCCGTCAATCACGGTTAGTGATATGAAATTTAATTTGAGAAATAACCCAACTTTAGTTCGTGTTTCAAAGAATTATTGAATAGACCCGCCGAACATAATAATGTCCTACAGTGTGTAGACTTGTCGGACACAGTTGGTGTTCTTAAGTATTGAGGAAGAGACCAACCAAATGCAAATAGTATTCTAAAGTATTTTGGATAAACCCGTCGAATGTAGTTAGTGTTCTAAAGTATTGCGAAAGTGACATGTGATGAACGAGAGTTTGTCAGACTCAATTAATCAAATAAATTTGTTTTTAGCCAAAGGCAATTCACAACTACAACGAAAACCGTAGTGTAGCAGTAAAATAACCTCGAGTGTCGATCTCTTAGGACTATAACTAGCTTTATCTAATTTAACTTCAACTATAAACTCAACAAACGACTTAGCACAAATTTTTTTATCAATAATAATGGAAGTTAGTGATAGTATGATCATTCAAAGCATCAGGTTAATAATCATGCATGAAGTACTTAATCTTTTGCATAGAAATCTAAGATCATGATTTGTCCAATGTGTTCCGTTTAATTCAACACTACGAAGATAGAGGGCTTAGATAGATCAAAGAAATAAAGCAATAAGTCAAGTCTGATTCGCGTTACAACCATCATGCATAATTAAGAACCCTAGCTAGGAAATCACATACTATCACCAACGATAGATTTAGCTACTCATAGATGTCATGCAATCAACAGAAATCAAAGCAAGATTGAATGAAAACATATTGAAATATATAAATAAAAGTAGAAAAATCGTGAGATACAATGTTACCGACGAAGGTTGTCAATCTCCGAAGAATTGCGAACTCACAAGCATGAATTGATAAACAACGAGGTCCAATTGCTATGCTTAATCCTCCAAATTGATAAGAAAAATAGTCTCCTATGCTAAGAATTCCCAGAACAGGCTCTGGAGAATTCGTATCTAAAACTAATGTGAAAAGGTATGAAAAAAGGTCTGTAAAACGTAGAGAATGGAGCAACTATATATAATGTTCGGAATGCACGGGGCGAATCGCTCCTGGTCCCAGGCGAACCGCCTGGCACCGGGCGAACCGCCTGGGCGTGTCGGGCGTACCACCTGGGAGCTCCAGGTCGGTGGAGACGCGTTTTTTTCGACGCGTTTTTGGTCTTCTTTTCCTTTCCGGACTCGGATTTTGCCTTCTAGTGACCTTTAAGCCTTGAAACTCGTCCCCGAGGCCTCAAATCTCATCCAGAACCTTCTAGATACTCCACGAATGTCCTCGGAACACCGATTCTTCATTCTCTTCAATATAATTGCCCAAAAAATCATGTTTTCACCTAAAACCTGAAAAATGCAAACTAAAGGGAAACGTGACACTATTCTAATAAAATGCACTATAATATAGCTACATTAACATAGATTATAGCTAAATAGGTGAAAAAAGACTCGAATGAAGGTGTAAAATACACGTTCATCAAACTCCCCAAACCGAACCTTTGCTTGTCCTCAAGCAACTAAGCTAGACTCTAATGCACAAAACCAACAGAAAAAATGAAGTCTTATGCCAAATGAAATGAAGTAATCTATTGAATCTATCAAAAACTTATGAACAAAGACCATACAAATCATAACATGGATATTGGTTGAAGAATGCCTCGATTGACTTATACACATTCACATATGCACTATGTTAAACAAGATAGTCTCTCGTAACATTCTCTACCTGGACCTAGTCAGTGACGACGTAATGGAACATGTTGAAATACGAATGGTTGTCCCGTGCCTATGAAACTGAGGACTTACTGCTGTTCACCAAGTTAAGACTTTTCCTCAAAGAGGTCGAACCAATACTGGCTCTCATCAAACGAAGGAGGGTTCCCTAAAAGTTCACACTCCCATATTCTATCTCTCAAGCAAAGCCTTAAACTATTCACCACTTCCTGAATGGCAGGACGAGGGTGGTCTAGAACAGATAATACTCAAACAATCAAAAGACAAAAAATTACAACTCGATTACGAACATTACAAGAATTGAAAAACAAGACAAACACTTTGCTGAACTGTTTTTTGGCTTTTTCTGGACCCTTCTTTGCTTTTTTGGGGTCTCTTTTTTTCTCTTTTTTTTTTCTTTTTCCTGGAATTTTTTCTCTTTTTTTTCAATTTTTTTTCTTTCATTTTTTTATATAGCCAGCAGTAGCACAACGAAAAAGAAATTACAATCACTCACAAACGACCTCCCCAAACCTATTCGAAAGAATAGGTTGAAGCACAAACTTTACGAAAAAGGAAAACAAACTCACAACACTCAAAAATCGAAAAACAAGTATAATGATAGCGTAACCCCCTCCCCAAACCTATTCGAAAGAATAGGTTGCAAACAAAGGATCACACAATCTCACACTACCTCCTTCCTAGGCATTTAGCAATCTTAAAGCAAGGTGAAGACTTGTTGTCTATTAGGTACATAATTACTCGGAAAAACAACCATAAGATCCTAACATGCATCATCCTATTATAAAGGCCTTCGTGAACCGCAGTAGAGAAAACACCACTAAGTGATGTCGAGACTACCAAGCTTAACTAAGTGCATACATAAATGTGACAAGCCAAGCGAGAAAAACCTCAAACAAATTCATAAAGATGAAACATATGGTTAAAGGTCATAACTAGTTAATCTACCCAATAAAAAAGTTCAAAAAATTTGACAATAAACTCCACGTAAAACATGCAAAACTAGACTAGAATGAATGTAGTGTATGCAACTAAATTACTAAGAAAGCGGTAAACGTGCAAATGCAAACAAAATACAAGATACCATACTCAACATCATAAAGCCAAACAATACTTAACATCATGGTTCACATCCCATCCCCCTCATGAAACTCAAGCTAGTCCCTAGCAAAAGAGAATGAGTAAATAAAAAGTGATACTAGATATTACCGAATGGTTTGGCCTCGGTCGGCTGAGTATACCAAAATGGACTTGTGAAAAGACTAATTATTGGGATCGTAATCTCCATAATAGTCCCTCCACATGTCAGACAGGAGATCATTGGACTGCTGTAGAGCCTCCTGTTGCTGGCGGATGAGTTGTTGCTGCTCCCTCATTATCTCTCTCTCTTTCTGGCGATGCTCCTCAATTATTTCCCAATCGCGGTTGCGTTGGGCAATGTATCCATCAAGATTATGTTGCAACCCTTGGACAGAAGTGGTCAAGGCTGCAACACTAGCATCAACTCTACCGAAACGGTCATCGAAGTAGGCCCGGAAATCAGAGAAGTCGATACCTCTAGGCCCATGTGGTGCTCAAGGCGGTGCATGTGGCGCTCTACGGACAGAAGGAATATCAGGAATAGGAACTCGGCCAGCTCCATCATCAGTTTCCATAGCATCCTCATCCTCCTCCTCATCATTATCATTATCAAAATCAGTCTGTCGGAGGAAAGCTTCAACATCAGCATCAGCAGCCGTGGGGTTCTTCATACGATACCTACTCAGTTGCACATCAATAGTTGAAGGGGAAAGAGCAGCCACCTCAGAATCCCCCTCAACAATGTCCTCAACCCCGTGATACTTGCAATATGCTGTGATGAAACTCGGAAAAATGAAGGGCTTCTTCTTTTTCTCCCAATGACGCTCGTATTCTGCATACATGATCTGACCGACGATGCTTGCCCAACAAGCAGTAGAGGAGCTCAACATAGTTCGGTTGTATCCAAGTGTCATTCATCCTAGGGATCAAGTTGAAAATACAAAACTTCATAACCACCTTAGCCTCAAGACTAAGGTCACTCTGATGGATCCGTCCAGGTTGTGCCCCGATATCTGGATACACATATTCCCTGTTGCAAATCACGTCTGTGATGTCATTTCCAATCCTCCTAGTAGCCCTTGAAAACACATAGGAATGGTTACTTCCGGTGAACTCCCGTTCCCCAAATGGATAAATTCAGAAATTGAGGCTGAAGTCCATGGCACAATTACGCCTCTAACGAGTACCCCCTCCTTCTCTTCAAGATCCGTGTACCCATCATAAAACTCATGGAGGAGGCTCGTATCATAACCCTTGAATCGGTTGGAAGTAAACCAACGTCAATTCCCCTTTCTTGCCAAACGAGAGAGCACCTTGTAACCTGGCCGGTTAGCAAGGCCGTCTGGAATTTCGATCCTTCTATCCGGAATGGTTTATCGTCCACCTCGAGCAAGCTCTGCTTGGAGCCTCTGACGGACGTCAATCGCAGCAAGAGACAACTCAAATAACTCATGGGAAGGTTGGGAGCTTGAAGCTGCCCCCTTACCCTTCTTGCTCTTAGACGAGCCAGCGTTCTTCTTGTCTCGTGGTGGCACGGTTCCTACAAGCAACAATTAGTATCTTGTATGACATAAAACAGATTTATGCATATGCAAATGCAAGAGTGAAACACACGAGTGATAACATCAACAATCGCACTCCTCAAAAGCTCCATGTCTAATCTAGCCACTTCTAGAACTAAAATGCAACACACCAACATATCTTAGACATGTAACATATCACATTAAGCTCTTGCTAGACAACAAATAGCCTTAAATCATAAGGCTCAAATCATACCATAGTAGCAAAAAATCTAGCATAAAAAATCCTCAAACTCATCAATCATGTGTTCTACCATCATGTTCATCATTATCATATCAATAAGCACACCCATAGACATGGAATGAAAGAAAAAGAAACAATGCAAAACGAGACATAGACATCAAGTAGGCAAAATTCTCAAACCAACAAACCAAGCATAATTGAACATGCAATTGATAGTGAATAACGTTTCTAATCACACAAACAATCAACCCATACATCATATAAGCTCAATTGAAGCATAAATAAAAAAAAAACCCAAATTTGAAAAATTAGGGTTCATGTGAAGTTACCTCAGATCCGAAGAATGAATGAACTAGGATGAAATTTGTTCGGATAAAAAGAAAGAACACGTAATGGGCTTCGATTGAAGCTAAACAACACAAAATTTGATGGAGTATTGAAGATTTTATGAAAGATTGAAGAATTTTTGAGTTTTTGGGTATTTTGGGAGTAAGAGAGTGGAAGGAGATGGAATAATGAGGAATTGGGGATGAAATCCCATTTTTCTCTTCTCAGATGACGGGGGGCGATTCGCCCCACACCGCCAGAGAGCTTCACGCTCTGTGGCGGTGTGGGGCGAATCGCCCCATATGTGTGGCGGA
This sequence comes from Plantago ovata, assembly GCA_028274465.1. Classification (NCBI taxonomy): domain Eukaryota; kingdom Viridiplantae; phylum Streptophyta; class Magnoliopsida; order Lamiales; family Plantaginaceae; genus Plantago; species Plantago ovata. The sequence continues at coordinate 105,991,841 of CM051456.1, read as the reverse complement.
TCGCCCCCCATTGCCAGAGAGTCATCAGACTCTCTGGCAGTGGGGGGCGAAATTTTTCGAAAAAACTTAGTTTTTATCCCCGAAAACCATTTCCCTCATGAAAAATACTCGAAAAAAAATTCACTCAAACATAAACATAAGCATAAAGCAACACATAAACGAACAAATTCACATAAAGGAAGGCAAATTGTTCTATGTATGAATGCATGCAATACAATAAAGCGATAAAAACTCCGGGTTGCCTCCCGGATAGCGCCATTGTTTATAGTCTTTGACTCGAATTCTTCTTGCATCTTAGTTCTTATTTTTTAGGGTACTAGACTTCCCCTTCATGGATCTTTTCCTCATGCCACGAACCTGTGAATGAGAATGAACATAGACAGCAAGACCAAAGTAGTTAATTGTGTGAGAAGCATTGAAGTGAATATTTGGATCAGATATGGCTCGCAACACATGTTGCTTGCCATCCACCTCAATGGTGCAAGTTCTTCGGTAGATGTCTATCACGGAGCGTAGCTTAGTCAAGAACGTTCGCCCCAAGAGAACATCCCCCATCCCAGGTGTAGACGCCGGCATAACTACAAAGTTGGTGTACACAGAAGCTTCACCAATCTTAACCAATACGTTCTTCACAACCCCTTCGGGTCTCACAAAGGATCCATCCGCCAATTGCACAATAGCCTTATGCTCATATAGTTTTCCAAGGCCACTCTTCTCAAACACATTCATTGGGAGCACATTAGAGTAAGATCCCGCATCTAGTGTAGCACGAACATCTTCAAGTTTACCAATCCCGACCTTAACATCGAAACTCTCAGGGATTGGCTTGGGATCCTCTTGCTCCTCATCACTCGCATCAAATCCAAGGTCCTTCTCTTCTTCCTTGGCTAACGTGATGAACGTGTATTTTACACTTTCATTTGAGTCTTTTTTCACCAATTTAGCTATCTTCTATGTTAATTTAGCTATATTATAGTGCATTTTATTAGAATAGTGTCACGTTTCCCTTTAGTTTGCATTTTACAGGTTTTGGATGAAAAACGTGGTTTTCCGGGCAATTATATGGAAGAGAACGAAGAATTGGTGTTCCGGGGACATTTTTAGAGTATCTAAAAGATTCTGGATAGGATTTGAAGTCTAGGGGTCGAGTCTGAAGGCTAAAAGGTCACTATAAGGCAAAAACCGAGTCCGAAAAGGAAAAGAAATCCAAAAACGCGTCGAAAAAGCGTCGGCCGCCGACTGACACTCCCAGGCGATTCGCCCGGGATGTGGGGCGATTCGCCCTACACCAGGCGATTCGCCCGGTGTGTGGGGCGACTCGCCCCACACGTTCCTAACCCCTATATATAGTTGCTCAGTTTTCTCCGTTTTTCATACTTTCTCAAACCTTTTTTCATACCTTTCTCATTAGTTTTAGGGAAGAATTCCCCAGAGCCTGTTCTGGGAATTCTTAGCATAGGAGATACTTTTTCTTATCCATCTGGAGCTTGTGAGATCGCGATTCTTCGGAGATTGACAACTTTCGGTAACATTGTATCTTAGATTTTTCTATTTATATTTATTTATCTTTCAACATGTTTTCATTCAATCTTGCTATGATTTCTGTTGATTGCATGACATCTATGAGTAGCTAAATCTATCGTTGGTGATAGTATGTGATTTCTTAGCGAAGGGTTATTAATTATGCTGATGGCGGTAAAACGAATCAGAATTTGAGTTATTGCTTTATTTCTTTGATCTATCTAAGCCCTCTATCTTCGTAGTGTTGAATAAAATGGAACACATTGGACAATTCATGATCAAAGATCTCTATGCAAAACGATCGGGTACTTCATGCATGATTATTAACCCACTATGCTTTGAATGATCATACTATCACTAACTTCCATTATCTTGATAAGAAAAACATGTGCTAAGTCGTTTGTTGATTTTATAGTTTATGTTAGATTAGATAAAGCTAGTTATATTCTTAGAGATCGACACTCGAGGTTATTTTACTGCTACACTACGGTTTTCGTTGTAGTTGTGAATTGCCTTTGGCTAAAAACAAATTTATTTCATTAATTAGAATCTGACAAATTTCGGTTCATCAAATTGGCGCCGTTGCCGGGGACTATACTCCTTTTTTCCGTTTAGCTTTTATATATTTTCTGCATCGAATTCCTAGTTTTAGTAGTACTTGTCTTTTTCGATTTTAAAGGTGATTTCCAGAAATTTTCTTGATTTTCGAGACTTCTAACGAGACTAATTTTCAGTTTTGAGTTACTCCTGTTCCAGATTTCCAGGTATGACGACCTTAAAATATCGCTTGACACCTACATTCTCGGAAGTCAAGAAAGGGTCAGCTATATACTTGGAAGAAGAGTTATCAGGGTATGAGGTAACAAGTTCTGTAGTGAGAAGGATACTGAGGTTCGAAGATGGAGTGGGGATGAATTCGTTAAGCTTCATCAGATCCTATGAGGAAGAAATAGCAAAAGTTCCGGCAAGGGGGTTCACCGAGGACCAATTATGCAGGAAATTATTTTCTTTTGCTCTAGGATACGAACCGAGAATCTGGATGGCAAGGTTAGCACCAGGATCACTAAGAACCTGGGGCCAAGTAGTAGATGAGTTCTTGGCGCGTTTTATGCCTTACCATGAGACGATTGCCTTGCGGAGTCGGATCGAGCACTTCGAGCAAGGAGAGTATGAGCGGTTCTGTGACACCTACGAACGTTTTGAATTGTATAAACGTGAGTGCCCCCATCACCGTTTTGACGACGGGGAGCTGATTTGGTATTTTATTGGTGGTCTACGTGATGATGATAGGCTTCAAGTAGATGGGATGTGTGGAGGATTAGAAGAATGTACAGTTGAAGAGGCAGAGAAGGTCTTTCAAAAGTACGCCAGTGGATCTGCACAATCTGAGAGGCTAATGTCGAGTCAAGTCACCAACGGGAATTCAAATCGGGGCGAAACTGAAGGCCTATACGAAGGATATTCTGAGGACGAAGATATCAGTGAGGAGGATGAACTTGCATTTTACGCAGGGATTAAGGCCATTGAGAATGTTTTTGAGATAGCACACGCAGGGCAAGCCGAAAACAATCTTCGCATCGAAAAGGCTTTTGAAGCAGTCGAAGTAACTGAGCAACTGATAGAGGAATTTAGCTTGATGAAGTGTGAAAAGACAGAGGAGGTTCATCAAACTGAAGGAGAGACGACTTTAGACGAAGACGCCCCCTGGAAGTGGGGGGCGAACCGCCCAGCGTGGGGGGCGAATCGCCCCCCACAGGCAGGGAGTTGGGGGCGATTCGGCTCGCCCCAGGCGAATTGCCCGGGGCAGGGGGCGAATTGCCTCCTAACTCCAGGGATCTGGACGACCCCAGTTCCCCTGTTTCGACATCTGAAGCTGATTTCATCGATCCCAAGCCACTTCCACCTGTTACTACTGAGGAACCTGAGTACGAAGAAGTGAATCTACTACTCCGTGGAGGAAAGATGACCAAAATTCCTAACTTCGTGCGTCCTAAACATATTGAAACTTCTGGGATCGACAATGGAGGACCAAGCACAGAACAAGAGGTTAGTGAAAGTTCCAAAGAGCCTCAAGAAAAGGATGATGAACCAAGACCATCTGAAGAAGACATGGTTGATGATGAAGTCGAAGGGGGAACTCCTACACCAGTGGTACTTCACAAATCTTCTAATCCATATGTGCCCCCGAAACCACATGTACCTTTCCCAAGCCGGATCAAGCCAGCCAAGAAGGATATTCAAGAGTCACCTCTATTTCAACGCCTCTCAAAAGTTGAAGTCAATGTGCCTCTCTTGGAGTTAATCCAAAACATTCCGGCTTATACGAAATTCTTTCGTGATATGAAGAACAAAAGGGTTACTTAAGGAAAGGAAGTTAATGGGGTTGAGACGGTAAATTCGATTGCCGGGTTACCTTTGAAGAAGAAAGATCCTGGAAGTTTCATCATCAACATCGCTTTGGGGAATGGTCGAACCACGAAGGCAATGCTTGACTTGGGGGCTAGCATTAACTTAATGCCCTATTCGGTATACAAGGCCCTGGATCTCGGTGAATTGACACCAACTGATATGGTTGTCCAAATGGCGGACCAAAGTGTGAAGAGGCCAGTCGGGATAATAGAGGATATCCTTGTGAAAGTGGACAAATTGATAATTCCAGCTGATTTTGTAGTAATGAAGTCTGCAGACGAGGGGAAGAGCCACATTCGCGAACACGTAGTACTACTTGGGAGACCATTCATGGCAACTACCAACACATGCCTTGAACTCAAAGGCAAGAAAATATCCATGGAGGTAATGGGCGAGAAGGTTGAATTGGTAGGATGTAGCATCGGAGATAACGAAGTCTTAGAAGAACTAAATTTTGTCGATTGCTATGATTCTGTGATTTCCGAATTTCATCATTGCTATGATGATCGTGAACCTCTTGAGGAAGCACTAACCATGCAGGCTGAGACGTGTTACATGACCGAAGAAGCAAGGGAATTAGTTGAAACTAGGAATCGCGTCACACGCTACGCGTGTGAAGCGTAATCTTGTAAAACATTATTGTTTTACTAAATAATATATTGAAATGAATGGAGTAAATATATATTCTTCACATAATGACTTCAAACTTAACATAAATGGTGTCCTATAAATGTATATAGTTTTTGTAGTTATGCAATTAATGGTTTTGAATTGAACTATATTAGATATACGAAAAGTATTCTTCCGATGAGTTAAGAACCATTAGATACATCTCTAGACTTTAAAAACATTCAACTTCAAAATCTGCAATGCATCTTTCGCATGTTAATTGGTGTTCTTCATCAGTTGAATATATTGTCATGTGTGTCATTATCTCTTGCCATTTTTATTTCGTCGATGTCTTTTGTTATGTTTATGCCGCAATATGGACGATATTCAAATTTCAAGTGGCTTAGCTAGTATCCTCAGGTTCTCTATCATCAGAGTTAAATTGAAGTTTTGGTAAATAAAATACTTCCTTCGTCCAATAACAAGTGTAACATTTGGTTTTATTGACTTTTTCGAGGATTAGTTTGACCTCAAAATTAATTGTAAATCATTCAAGTAAGTAAAATAATTAAAAAGTTATATTATGAAAACATAAACATTCTAGTTTCATAATATGAGGTTTTTTATTATTTTTATCGTATGATTTAAGAACAATTTAAGGTCAAAATAACCATCGAAAAAGTCAACAAAATCAAGTGTTACATTTATTATTGGACGGTAGAAGTATGTCTTTTTTTATAAGAATATATTATGGTTATATTTAAATTAAGTATAATACACCATACAACTTTATGTTAAAAAAATAAAAATTTAAGAAGAGAATAAATAAAACAGAAAAAAATTACGTCAATAAGATTCGAACCTAACACCTTCAACTAAAATAATGATACAAATAATAGAGAAAAATCACGCCACAAGATTCGAACCCTACACCTTATAATTAAATAATGACACATGTACGCACCAAATTGAAATTGGATAAGCAAGATCAACGGATTAAAATTGATTGGTAGGTCAATCAATTGGGTAAATCAACCGGCTTATTATATTACTTTAATTTAATTACTTTAATACAGTACATCTAATTTTCGATTTTAAACTATATATATGCACCCTTCCGGAAATACAACAGCTACTTAATTTCTAAGCTACCATGCGATATATACAGTCTAATGTTACATATTGTAGACTAATTAATCCTAATCTGTGTATAATTACGAAAATTAAATCGTATATTTCCTCATTCAGAATAAATTATCTCTGCATACATATATATTTTTTTTGAAACGGCTAAAAATTTTATTCAATAATCTGAGCATAAGAAATACTCGTGAAAAAACGACAACCTACACCGAATACAACATCCAAACCGGGAAAAAAGAGAACAAATACACATCCTCAAGGGAGCAAGGAGGGTAAATTGATTTACAAACCGACATATATAAACATTTTGTAATTTTTTTTTTCTCCATAGTAGAATGAAAAGTGAGCGTATATAATTATAATGTAAAAGGCAATTGATAAATTCAAAACAACTGCATATACTCCATAAAAGATCAATTTATCTGGAACAATCTAATAATAATGATTACAGATAATTTGTTTGGTTAGGAGGAAGTAACAATTACACGCATGTCATCAATGTTTTATCATGTTTAGAAACTTTGGTTTGGACTTTGGAGGTGATATTTGGTATATATTGAATGTTGGAAGACGTTGTGTGAAGGGGAAAAAGACGGTAGAGGATAGAGACATGTACGCACCAAATTGAAACTGAATAAGTAAGATCAACGGTTTAAAATTGATTGGTAGGATTGATTGAATCAACATGCAGTGCAGAATCAAGAAGCAATTGTTTAATTAAATAGATGGAGAAAAAATGGGAAAGAAGATAGAGAAGAGATAATGATGAAAAGATATTAAACAAATAATTATAATAAGAAAACAATTTAAAATAAAGAATGACACATGTACGCATCAGATTGAAACTGAATAAGTAAGATCAACGGTTTAAAATTGATTGGTAGGTTAATCAATTGATTGAATCAACAGGCTTAGTATATTACTTTAATAATGGATAGCACCCCAGAAATTCCCGTAGGAGAAGAAGTGCTTGAACCCTTAGATGAAGAAGAGGAAGAAAGTAAATTTCCTGAAGAGCCTAGCTTAGAATTAAATCCACTTCCTGCGCACCTCAAGTATGTCTACTTAGGAGAAAATCAGAAGAAGCCTGTGATAGTCTCCTCACATCTCTCCAACGACGAAGAAAGTAGGCTAATTGAAATTTTGAAAGAAAATTCTGCAGTTATAGGATGGGGGATTAGTGATATCAAGGGAATTAGCCCTACTCGGTGTGTGCACAACATCACTCTAGAACAAGATGCCAAACCCGTTAGGCAACCTCAGCGTAGGATAAATCCGGCCATGCAAGAGGTGGTAAAGAAAGAAGTAATCAAGTTGCTAGATGCCGACATGATTTACCCCATTCCTGATAGTCGATGGGTGTGAGCCCGGTTCATGTAGTTCCTAAAAAATCAGGGGTCACGGTAGAAGAGAATGAGAAGGGAGAGTTAGTACCGGTTAGGAAGACCACTGGGTGGCGGATGTGCATTGACTATAGAAGATTAAATGCCGCCACTAAGAAAGACCACTCCCCTTTGCCATTTATAGATGACTAATGAACCGAAATTTGTCAGATTCTAATTAATCAAATAAATTTGTATTTAGTCAAAGGCAATTCACAACTACAACGAAAACCGTAGTGTAGTAGTAAAATAACCTCGAGTGTCGATCTCTAAGGACTATAACTAGCTTTATCTAATCTAACTTAAACTATAAAATCAGCAGACGACTTAGCAAAGGTTTTTCTTATCAGATAATGGAGGTTAGTGATAGTATGATCATTCAAAGCATAGCAGGTTAATAATTATGCATGAAGTACCCGATCATTTTGCATAGAGATCTTTGATCAATGAATTGTCCAATTGTGTTCTGTTATTATTCAACACTACGAAGATAGAGGTTTTAGATAGATAAAAGAAATAAATCAATAACTCAAAGTCTGATTCGCTTTACCGCCATCAGCATAAATATTAACCCTTCGCTAAGAAATCACATACTATCACTAACGATAAATTTAGCTACTCATAGATGGCATGCAATCAACAGAAATCATAGCAAGATTGAATGAAAACATGTTGAAAGATAAATAAATATGAATAGAAAAATTGTAAGATACAATGTTACCGAAGGTTGTCAATCTCCGAAGAATCGCGATCTTACAAGCTCCAAAACAATAAGAAAAAGTGTCTCCTATGCTAAGAATCCCCATAACAGGCTCTGGAGAATTCCTACCTAAAACTAATAAGAAAGGTGAGAGAAAAGGTCTGAGAAAGTATGAAAAACGGAGAAAACTGAGCAACTATATATAGGTATTCGGCAGGTGTGGGGCGAGTCGCCCCACACACCGGGCGAATCGCCTGGTGCGGGGCGGTTCACCCCACGTCCCGGGCGAATCGTCCGGGACCTCCAGTCGGCTGGTTACGCATTTTCGATGCGTTTTTGGATTTCTTTTCCTTTTCGGACTCGGTTTTTGCCTTCTAGTGACCTTTTAGCCTTCAGACTCGACCCCTAGATTTCAAATCCTATCCGGAATCTTCTAGATACTCCAAAAAGGCCTTCGGAACACCAATTCCTCGTCCACTTCAATATAATTGCTCGGAAAACATCGTTTTTCACCCAAAACCTATAAAATACAAACTAAAGGGAAACGTGACACTATTCTAATAAAATGCACTAAAATATAGCTAAATTAACATAGAGGATAGCTAAATTGGTGAAAAACGACTCGAATGAAAGTGTAAAATATACGTTCATCAAACTCTCAAAATCGAACCTTTGCTTGTCCTCAAGCAACTAAGCTAGACTCTAATGCAAAAAACAATGCAACACAAAAAATGGAGTCTCATGCCAAATGAAATGAACTAATCTATTGAATCTATCAAAAACCATATGAACAAAAACCATACAGATCATAACATGGATATTGGTTGAAGAATGCCTCGATTAACTCATACACATTCACATAAGCACTTATGTCAATCAAGATAGTCTCTCGTAACATTCTCTACCTGGACCTAGTCAGTGACGACGTAATGAAACATGTTAGAATACGAATGGTTGTCCCGTGCCTATGAAACTGAGGACTTACTGCTGTTCACCAAGTTAAGACTTTTCCTCAAAGAGGTCGAACCAATACTGGCTCTCATCAAACGTAGGAGGGTTCCCTAAAAAAGATAACTCTCCCCTATTCTACCCATCTCTCAAGCAAAGCCTTAAGCTATTCACCACTTCCTGAATGGCAGGACGAGGGTGGTCTAGAACAGATGACCCTCAAACAAAAAGAAAAGATAGAAAATTACAACACGATTACGAACATTACAAGAATTGGAAAATGAGACAAACACTTCGCTAAACTGCTTTTTGGCTCTTTTTTTTTGGACCCTTCTTTGCTTTTTTGGGGTCTTTTCTCTTTTTTTTTCTTTTCCAGTTTTATTTTTCTTTTTTCTGGAATGTTTCTTTTTCTCTTTTTTTTAGCCAGCAGTAGCACAACGAAAAAGAAATTACTCTCACAACACGACCTCCCCAAACCTATTCGAAAGAATAGGTTGGAGTACAAACTTTCCGAAAGGAGAAAAAGGAAAATAAACTCACACACTAAAAATTGAAAAACAAGTCTAATGATAGCGTAACCCCCTCCCCAAACCTATTTGAAAGAATAGGTTGCAAACAAAGGATCACACAATCTCACACTACCTCCTTCCTAGGCATTTAGCAATCTCAAAGCAAGGTGAAGACTTGTTGCCTCTTAGGTACATAATTACTAGGGAAAACAACCATAAGATCCTAACATGCATCATCCTATTATAAAGGCCTTCGTGAACCGCAGTAGAGAAAACACCACTAAGTGATGTCGAGACTACCAAGCTTAACTAAGTGCAAACATAAATGTGACAAGCCAAGCGAGAAAGACCTCAAACAAATTCATAGAGATGAATCATATGATTAATGTCATAATTAGTTAATCTACCCAATAAAAAAGTTCAAAAAATTTGGCAATAAATTCCACATAAAACATGCAAGACTAGACTAGGATGAATGTAGTGTATGCAACTAAATACTAAGAAAGCGGTAAACGTGCAAATGCAAATGCAAACAAAGGGTTTCACGAGTTTATCATAAGCAAAACAAGTATAGAGATAGCCAGCGATACCCCCCCCAAACCTGAACGTCGTCGCTCGTCCCGAATGTCGAAAGTTGATTTAAGGTGAGAGCTAACTTGTACCTGTAACCTATATGACTCAAGGAAACTCGTGAAAAACCAAAACGGACGATAAAAGAAGTAAAAAGATCAATAATTTAGCATAATAGGAGAAAATCGGGATCTCCGGGTTTATTGGATGCACGGGGCGAACCGCCCCACATGGGAGGCGATTCGCCCGGCACCTCCAGACTCCTGGAGGTGTCGGTTTCCCTCACAAAACGCAAAATTATCATCTTAAAACCTATTTCATCACCAAAAACACACGAAAAATAAATATGCATGCAATTCAAGAAAGCGATAAAACTAAACTACATGCGACCATTACCACTAATGTTATCCATTATCAAATGGAAACGAATCTTGTGCATCCGTTCCATTACTCCTCGCATCTTGGGAACCATCCTTGGCTCCCCTCCGTATCTGCTCAAGCAAGTCCATGATTCCCTGAAAACTAAAATTAACAAAACCAAGAAAAACAAAATCTAAAAAATAACTAAGGGAATCAGATGGAAAATAAAAAGAGTAAAGAGGATCAAAACTCCTTTGGGACTCATAGGTGGGTGCATGGACCAGAACGTAGGAGTCAAGATCAAGAGTATCTGCTGCAATTGATTCAAAGACACCAAAATCTACAGAGATTGGCTCCTCGACCTCAACACAACTCACGCCATCACCTTCTGACTCAAGTGAAGCAATGGATTCAGTTATCACTTCCTCCACGACTTCCTCTTGACCAACAACCTCGACATCCGCAAGTAAGGACGTGAAATCCAAGCTAAGCACTGAGGAGACTTCATGAATGGATTCTTCTCCACATTCCTCTTCATCGGCAATGTCGATTTCTGGTGGCTGACTACTAAAGCGTGACGTCCATGCCCTTGACCCGGGAGGTGAGTCCCTATCCCAATGTTCCAGAAACTAGCTTGTTACTTCACCCCAAGTGCGCAATGATTTTTCCGGCGGGATTCTGAGCCATCTTCGAGCGTACCATTTCAAGGCTCCCATAAATCCTCTCATACAAAGTTGCTCATGTGATAAAATAACCCCCTCCTCATTCTCACGAGGTATCCTCAAAACACCTTCCTCGTACGTGTCTAAGAACCCTCTTGGATCATCACCCATCGAAAACGTGGAGAGAATGGAGTAGTACGAAGGATCGAAGTCATAATCCCTGCAATCGTCATCCAATGTTATGCAAGGCCCTCGGTGCATCACATACCGGGGCAACGTAGGTTGACTCATCCTTTCATATGACTAGTTTCTGCACATGAGGAAATAAGAAACCAAGGAGCAGAATCCACAAAAGAAAAACAAAAATTTGCAAAGAAAAACACAAAGAGTGCAAACAAACACAATGTAATCAAGAACTTCGAGAGCACAAGCACGCAAGGTAACCGAGATCAGATTAGATGAATTTACAGAAAAAGATAGGGGGAAAGAAATAGGGTAAGAGAGTGAAATTTTCTGAGAGCAAACCCCCAGAGCCTGTTCTTCTGTAGGGAACTGAATGCTGAAAATAAAAATAAGCTAAACAGAAAAAAAGAGTATAGTCCCCGGCAGCGGCGCCAATTTGATGAACCGTAGTGTAGCAGTAAGAAAAACCTTTGCTAAGTCGTCTGTTGATTTTATAGTTTAAGTTAGATTAGATAAAGCTAGTTATAGTCCTTAGAGATCGACACTCGAGGTTATTTTACTGCTACACTACGGTTTTCGTTGTAGTTGTGAATTGCCTTTGGCTAAATACAAATTTATTTGATTAATTAGAGGTTCATCAAATTGGCGCCGTTGCCGGGGACTATACTCCTTTTTCTGTTTAGCTTTTATATATTTTCAGCATTCAATTCCTAGTTTTAGTAGTTTTTATTTTTTCTATTTGATCTCTCTGATACTCCTTTCTTAGCTTGTTACAGATAGTGTATGTGAAGTACACGATCTAGGGGAACACCGCTTGCTGAATCAATTGCTGAAATCGACAGAGTCTACCACCAAAGAAGGCGACTACTTCGACGACGTGAACTAGAGAAAATAGAGGATACCGATTTCTATGAATCTCTACACAGTCTTTTTAAGGAAATCGTCTTAATGGCAGAAGCTAGACCACTGAAAGCATGGGTTCAGCCCTCCAAGGATCATATGAGGGGACCGGCGATTGTTCTTTCGTCTGCAACTCGAGATCTGGAAATAAGAACCACGTGTTCCAACAACTTCCGAGGTTCTATGGCTTAGCAAGGGAAGATGTGATGGGGTACTTGCACGATATCGATGATTTCGTCAACCAACTCCCACGACCCGGAGCTGAAATAACAACGGATTAGTTGAGGATGAAGGTTTTTGCTATGGGGCTTGGCGACAGAGCCAAGTCATGGTTGAGTTCTCTACCGGCGGGTTCGCTGGATACTTGGGAGAAGGTTTTTTCAGCATTCATGGAGAAATACTTCCCTTACACCTTGACTACCGCGCTTAAGGCGCAAATCACTGGGTTCAAACAAGACTATGATGAGACCATCTACACTGCGTTTGAGAGGGTTCAAGACCTCATGAACAAGTGCCCTCACCATGGTTTTGAGCTTTCGGATCTTGTCCAACACTTCTACAATGGACTGACCTTTGAGAACCAACAAGTGGTGGATTTCCAATGTCGTGGCAATATTTGGGAGGAAACCGCGGAAGCCGTCTGGGCGGTTTTCGAAAGGCTTGCTAAGGATTCGCAATTCAAGGATCCAAGAGCAATGGTTATGAGACGTGGACCTGAAGCTCCACCTACTCAGGAGACCCCTATGTATGGGGGAAACGGGGATAGATTCGAGTGCTTTACCAACGAGTTGAAACAAGTCCTCAAGACCTCCGCAGGAACAACTATGTCAAACGAAATTTGCCGAATATGCAAGAACTATGGGCATGGAGCTCATATGTGTAGATCGGAGCTTGCATATGATGATGGCAATTGGGTTCAAGGAGGCGAAGAGGAAGCCTTTGCTACGGAATTCGGTACTCAAGAAGCTAGCTACGGACAAGACGGAAGGAATCCTCGAGGTGGATTTTGGAGAAGAGGGTTCCGGAACAATCAAGGATATGCACCGGCTAGCCAAACTTATGGCCCTAACCAAGACCCTAGTAGGCTTAACTATGGTAATGATCACTGTGAAAATCCCGCTCCAAAAGAGCAACCGAATTCGAAAACAGCTCTACTCATGGAGAACTTGCAAAAGATGGTTGATCACACCCAAAGTTTTCTTAAGCGTTATGAAGAAGATTCTGAGAAAACCAGGGCGAGGCTTGATCGATTGGAAGAGAGCACTAGGCTTGGCCATCAAAAGATGCAAGAGTTGATTGACCGAGGAGCAAGTAGGGAGCAAGGGAAGCTACCTAGCAACACTGAGAAGTCGATGTCCATTACCTTGGTGGGTGATCTTCCTGTAGAAATCACCATCAAGAAGGTTGCTAAGTGTGAGCGTTGCAAGGATGAAGAATCCCCACTAGCCAAGGAAGAAGAGAAGGACCTTGGTTCTGATGAGAGTGAAGAGGAGCAAGAGGATCCCGAGCCAATCCCTCAAAGTTTTGATGTTAAGGTCGGGATTGGTGAACTTGAAGATGTCCGTGCTACACTAGACACGGGATCTTACTCTAATGTGCTCCCAATGAATGTGTTTGAGAAGAGTAGCCTTGGAAAACTATATGACCATAAGGCTATTGTGCAATTGGCGGATGGATCCTTTGTGAGACCCGAAGGCGTTGTGAAGAACGTATTGGGTAAGATTGGTGAAGCTTCTGTGTACACCAACTTTGTAGTTATGCCGGCGTCTACACCTGGGATGGGGGATGTTATTCTCTTGGGGAGAACGTTCTTGACTAAGCTACGCTCCGTGATAGACATCTACCGAAGAACTTGCACCATTGAAGTGGATGGCAAGCAACATGTGTTGCGAGCCATATCTGATCCAAATATTCACTTCGATGCTTCTCACACCATTAACTACTTTGGTATTGCTGTCTATGTTCATTCTTATTCACAGGTTCGTGGCATGAGGAGGAGATCCATGAAGGGGAAGTCTAGTACCCTCAAGAAGAAGAACTAGAGCAAGGAGAAGTCGAGTCTAAGACTATAAACAATGGCGCTATCCGGGAGGCAACCCGGAGTTTTTATCGCTTTTTTATCGCTTTATTGCATGCATTCATACATTGAACAATTTGCTTTTCTTATGTGAATTTGTTCGTCTCTGTGTCGTTTGTGCTTATGTTTATGTTTGAGTGAACTTTTTCGAGTGTTTTTAGTAAAGAGATTGGTTTTCGGGGTTTAAAAACTAAGTTTTTCGAAAAAATTCGTCTCCCCACCTCTGGAGGTGGGGGGCAAATCGCCCTCTATGGGGGGCGAATCGCCCCACATGGCCAGAGAGCTTCGCGCTCTCTGGACGTGGGGGCGAATCGCCCCACGCACGGGGCGACTCGCCCCGCGAAATCTGCACTTAGAAAAACGGGGTTCACCCTCATTTTACCTCATTTCTCCATCTTCTTCACTCTCTTACTCCTAAAAATCCCAAAAAATCAAAATTTCTTCAATCTTTCATAAAACCTTCAATCTTCCACCAAATTGTGTTTTCTTTAGCTTCAATCGAAGCCCATTACGTGCTCTTTCTTTTTATCCGAACAAATTTCTTCCTAGTTCATTCATTCGTCATATCTGAGGTAATCTCATATGAACCCTAATTTTTCAAATTTGGGGGTTTTTTGATTTAAGCCTCAATTGAGCTTATATGATGTATGGGTTGATGATTTGTGTGATTAGAAACGTTATTCACTATCAATTGCATGTTCAATTATGCTTGGTTTGTTGGTTTGAGAATTTTGCCTACTAGATGTCTATGTCTTAAGGTGCAATGTTTCTTTTCCTTTCATTCCATGTTCAAAGTTGTGTTTGTTGATGTGATAATGATGGGCATGATGGTAGAATGCATGATTGATGAAGTTGAGGATTTATGATGCTAGAATTTTTGCTACTATGGTATGAATTGAGCCTTATGATTTAGGGGTATTGGTTGTCTAGTACAAGCATAATGTGATATGTACATGTCGAAGTTATTTTGGTGTGTTGCATGTTAGTAGCTAGATTATACATGGACGATTTGAGGAGTTCGATTGTTGATGTTATCACTCGTGTATTTCATTCTTGCATTTGCATATGTATAAGTCTGTTTTATATCATACGAGGTACTAATTGCTGTTTGTAGGAACCATGCCACAAAGGGAGAGGAGCACTCCCGTTTGGCTACAATGAAGTATTGGAGGCGGTTCGATTACAACCATGTCAAGGAGAGTGATCTCGTTAGAGGTGCGTTCAAGACATGAGCTTTTGCAACAACGTCGCGATTTATCCATAAGGAGGAACGAAAATCCAACAGGAGTGAGCACTTTTATGTCTATTCACGTACCACTGAAGGGATTGAAACCAATATTACGACAGAAATCTGTCACAAGGACTGCAAGGTTCGAGTGAATAGGAAGGTACCGGGGCGGCCTCACCACAACAGATTCAGTCTTGAGTCGACAGTGGTGATAAAGTTCCGAATCGCTAACTTGATTCCAAAACAGAATGACATGGACACCAAGCCCCTCTTTGGGGTGCCCCTCGACTGCTTATTGAGGGAGCACCATATAGACATCGGGAGTATCAACCGTAGAGAATGTGGGCAACATTGGGCAAAGAGGAAGAAGACCTCTGAGTATCCGAGCAGCTTACTGTAAGTTCCATGGGTTAGAGAACGTTGGAGAGGGAGACTCTAAGAGCACAACTCTTTCCCCTTCAACAGTTCACGGGCTATTAGAGAGATATCGGATGGAAGACTCCATAACTGCAGCGGCTAATCTTGAGGATTCTCTTCGACAATGAAGACACTGCAATTCTACTAGTGATGATGGTGGTGACAATGAAGACAATAGGGACAATGAGGATGCCATGAATACTGATGGAGGAGTTGGTCCTAACCGATCTATTAGGGGAACTACCACCACCACCACGAGCTCCGATGATCACCAACAAGGGCCCTCGAGCAATCTCAATACCTTACATCTAGTGTACTCAGCTGACCGAGGTCAAACCACGCGGTAACATCTAGTATCACATCTTATTACCTCATTCTCTTATTGCTAGGGACTAGCTTTAAATTCATGAGGGGGGATGGGATTTAAGTGAACTAGTGTTGTTAGTTTGGACCTTGCCATTGATGGTTTAGAGCTTGGCATTGATAGGATGAGTACAGTGATGAATGTTTATTTTACACTTTCATTCGAGTCTTTTTCACCTAATTTAGCTATCCTCTATGATAATTTAGCTATATTTTAGTACATTTTATTAGAATAGTGTCACGTTTCCCTTTAGATTTTATTTTACAGGTTTTGGTTGAAATTCGGAGATTTCGGGGCAATTATATTGAAGTCTACAAGGAATTGGTGTTCCAGAAGCCTATTTGGAGTATCTGAAGGTTTCCGGATAGGATTTGGAGTCTAGGGGCCGAATATGGAGGTTAGAAGGCTACTAGAAGTCATAAACCGAGTCCGAAAAGGTGAAGAAATCCAAAACCGCGTCGAAAACGCGGAAATTCCGCGTTTACACTGTGGGACGAACCGCCGGAGGCCAGAGGCGAACCGCCGCGGGCATAATTCGGGCCTATATATAGTGCTCAGTTTTCTCTCCGAAAATCATATCTTTCCAAGCCTACTTTCTCACCTCTCTCTATAGTTTTAGGGAGGAACTTCCCAGGGCCTGTCCTGGGAGTTCCGTAGCTTAGGGGATACTTTTTCATAGCAGATTGGAGCGCGTAGGATCGCAATCATCCGGAGATTGACAACCTTCGGTAACTTTGTATCTTACAGTTTTTATCTACTTATTTTATTCTTCTTTCAATATGTTTTCTTCTATGATTGCTATTGATTGCATGCCTATTATGAGTAGCTAAACTTATCGTTGGTGGTAGTATGTGAATTCTTAGCGAGGGAAGATAATCATGCTAATGGCTATATCGCGCATTATACTCCGTGTCATTGCTTTATTTCGTTGATCAGTTGCAACCAAAATTCTCGTATGTTGTATTGATTATTATGCACACTTGGACACTTGTCAACCAATCAGACCAATTATCTTCGTAGTGTTGAATAATTACGGAACACATTAGGACGTTAGTTGTTGATGAGTCAGACCCTTATTATCTTCATAGTGCTTAATACTTGCAACAGGACACAAGATTGATTCAAAGATCTCTATGCAAGACCGAGGAATTTATGCATGATTATCGACCCATTATGTTAAGAAGGACCATACTATCACCAACCTACATTATCTGCTTGAAAACCCCCTATTGCTTTCTATTTGCTGTTTTATATTCTTAATTAGATTTGATAAAGCTAGTATAGTCCTGAAAGAACGACACTCGAGTCATTCTACTACTACACTACTGTTTTCGTTGTAGTTGTGGATTGCCTTTGGCTAATAAACAAATTTATTTGCTGAATCGAGACCTGACAAATCTCCGTTCATCATACAGTACCTTGCATGTTTTATCCGTTTGCATTTGCATTTGCACGTTTACCGCTTTCTTAGTATTTAGTTGCATACACTACATTCATCCTAGGATAGTCTTGCATCTTTTATGTGGAGTTTATTGCCAAATTTTTTGAACTTTTTTATTGGATAGATTAACTAATTATGACATTAATCATATGCTTCATCTCTATGAATTTGCTTGAGGTTTTTCTCGCTTGGCTTGTCACATTTATGTATTGCACTTAGTTAAGCTTGGTAGTCTCGACATCACTTAGTGATATTTTCTCTACTGCGGTTCACGAAGGCCTTTATAATAGGATGATGCATGTTAGGATCTTATGGTTGTTTTCCCGAGTAATTATGTACCTAAGAGGCAACAAGTCTTCACCTTGCTTTGAGATTGCTAAATGCCTAGGAAGGAGGCAGTGTGAGATTGTGTGATCCTTTGTTTGCAACCTATTCTTTCGAATAGGTTTGGGGAGGGGGTTACGCTATCATTGGACTTGTTTTTCGATTTTTAGTGAGTGTTGTGAGTTTATTTTCCTTTTTCGTAAATTTTGTACTCCAACCTATTCTTTCGAATAGGTTTGGGGAGGTCGTTTGTGTGTCATTTTAATTTCTTTTTCGTTGTGCTACTGCTGGCTAAAAAAAGAAAAAAAAAAAAGAAGAGAAAAAGAAACATTCCAGGAAAAAGAAAAAAATCTAGAAAAGAAAAAAAAAGAAAAAAAGAAAAAAGACCCCAAAAGAGCAAGGAAGGGTTAAAAAAAAAGAGCCAAAAAACAGTTTAGCAAAGTGTTTCTCTCATTTTTTAGTTCTTGTAATGTTCGTAATCGAGTTGTAATTTTTTGTCTTTTGTTTGTTTGAGTGTCATCTGTTCTAGACCACCCTCGTCCTGCCATTCAGGAAGTGGTGAATAGTTTAAGGCTTTGCTTGAGAGATGGGTAGAATAGGGGAGAGTTATCTTTTTAGGGAACCCTCCTTCGTTTGATGAGAGCCAGTATTGGTTCGACCTCTTTGAGGAAAAGTCTTAACTTGGTGAACAGTAGTAAGTCCTCAGTTTCATAGGCACGGGACAACCAATCGTATCTTAACATGTTTCATTACGTCGTCACTGACTAGGTCCAGGTAGAGAATGTTACGAGAGATTATCTTGTTTGACATAAGTGCTTATGTGAATGTGTAGAGTCAATCGAGGGATTCTTCAACCTATATCCATGTTATGATTTGTATGGTTTTTGTTCATATATTTTTTGATAGATTCAATAGATTAGTTCATTTCATTTAGCATGAGACTCCATTTTTTGTGTTGCATTGTTTTTTACATTAGAGTCTAGCTTAGTTGCTTGAGGACAAGCAAAGGTTCGGTTTGGGGAGTTTGATGAACGTGTATTTTACACTTTCATTTGAGTCTTTTTTCACCAATTTAGCTATCCTCTATGTTAATTTAGCTATATTATAGTTCATTTTATTAGAATAGTGTCACGTTTCCCTTTAGTTTGCATTTTACAGGTTTTGGGTGAAAAACTTGGTTTTCCGGGCAATTATATGGAAGAGAATGAAGAATTGATGTTCCGGGGACATTTTTGGAGTATCTAGAAGATTTCGGATAGGATTTGAAGTCTAGGGGTCGAGTCTGAAGGCTAAAAGGTCACTAGAAGGCAAAAACCGAGTCCGAAAAGGAAAAGAAATCCAAAAACGCGTCGAAAATGCATCGGCCACCGACTGACACTCCCGGACAATTCGCCCGGGATGTGGGGCGACTCGCCCCACACGTTCCGAACCCCTATATATAGTTGCTCAGTTTTCTCCGTTTTTCATACTTTCTCAGACCTTTTTTCATACCTTTCTCATTAGTTTTAGGGAAGAATTCCCAGAGCCTGTTCTGGGAATTCTTAGCATAGGAGATACTTTTTCTTATTGATTTGGAGCTTGTGAGATCGCGATTCTTCGGAGATTGACAACCTTCGGTAACATTGTATCTCAGATTTTTCTATTTATATTTATTTATCTTTCAACATGTTTTCATTCAATCTTGCTATGATTTCTGTTGATTGCATGACATCTATGAGTAGCTAAATCTATCGTTGGTGATAGTATGTGATTTCTTAGCGAAGGGTTATTAATTATGCTGATGGCGGTAAAACGAATCAGACTTTAAGTTATTGCTTTATTTCTTTGATCTATCTAAGCCCTCTATCTTCGTAGTGTTGAATAAAACGGAACACATTGGACAATTTATGATCAAAGATCTCTATGCAAAACGATCGGGTACTTCATGCATGATTATTAACCCACTATACTTTGAATGATCATACTATCACTAACTTCCATTATCTTGATAAGAAAAACCTGTGCTAAGTCGTTTGTTGATTTTATAGTTTAAGTTAGATTAGATAAAGCTAGTTATAGTCCTTGGAGATCGACACTCGAGGTTATTTTACTGCTACACTACGGTTTTCGTTGTAGTTGTGAATTGCCTTTGGCTAAAAACAAATTTATTTGATTAATTAAAATCTGACAAATTCCGGTTCATCACACTCATCAGTTACCAATGGCGTGCCAATAGCACTCGCAATTTTCCCCAAACTTTCTTCACTCCACAAGTAGTTTGGCAACTGTGGCAGTGTTACCCACACCGGCATAACTTTGAGTAAATCATCTGTAAGTTTAAACATTCTAGTCCAAGGCCTTAGAAACATAGTTCTACCAAAAATAGTATACGGCCCTCCCCTCAGAACCAACTCTTTCTCCTGCTTTGATTTAAACCTAATAATGAAGTAACCTTCATCATTGAAATACAACTCCGACAGACTAACATGGTTCGAGACCGTCATCATGAAAGTTTTGACTGCGTTGATTGATAGATTGTCATCAGCAACGTACATAATCAAGGCATTTTCCCAAAACCTCAACTCAGACTCAATATCAGCATCATCTATCTCTACAACAGCCTCACCATCAACAATAGTAGGAGCAGTAAACTTCAAAGCTAGACCTCTTTCAAACATACGATTACCAGTAACAGCATCAACCCAAGCAGATTTGTTCGAGTTCTCACCTTGCTTTTCAGTTTGGGCATTTACAGTAATATCTGGATTCTCCTGCCTTTGATCCATTTCCACAGCAAGACGGATAACCACCTGCTCTTCTACAGTCGCCACCGGAGTCTCCATGGTCTCAATCGGAGCTTCCTCCTCAACAGCTGGCTCCATAATTGTATTTTGTGCATTTTTCCCAATTTGGAACGCAAGATTATAAGCTCCTAGAGCTTATCAGCTAGCTTATTTTTAAGCTAACAAAGTTAGTTTTTTTTTTTTAATAAGCTAGCTTATTATCTTTCATATTTTAATTATACCCCTAATAATAATATTTTTAAGAATAATAATATGTATTATTATTATTATTTTTATAAATACAATTAATAACACTAATAAAGAATAATACAATATTTGTTGTCATATACATGTTCATAATTTGAAAAATAATTATTTATTTAATTTAGACATAAATATATTATTTATTTTTATGTTAAGATAATAATACTGATAATTATTATAATAATAATAATTATTATTATTTTATTATTATTATTATTAGTATTATTGTTATTATTATTATAACTATTATTGTTATTATTATTATTATAAAATATGAAAAATATAACAATACAATATGAATGCCCTTTTATGTCATTTTGTCAGTTAACTTATAAGCTCATTCACTAAACACGTAAATCAAAACAAGCTAGCTTATCAGCTCATTCGCTAAACACTTATATTAAAATCAGCTAGCTTATCAGCTAACTTTTATGAGTTAGCTTATCAGCTGCCAATTAGTTTATCAGCTTCAGCTAGCTTATAATCTAGTTTTGCTAAACAGAGTTATAATAAACTAACTTTCTTTCTTTTTTCCTTATTTTAAATAAATTTTGATTTTGGTGAAATTATTTATATAATTTTGGTGCCAATTTGGACTTTTCAATAAATTTGGGAGGATGTTGTACATAAATCTCACCAAAGGTTTGGGAGTAAAAAGAAATTTGCCCTTTATTCAAATTCGGATTCGGTACGCATTAGTATGTCTACTAGTAAGACTCTTCTCTCTTGGCCATGGGTTTACGGTCTTGGTTTCGGTTTGAGATTCTCCATTGATCAGAGGTTTGCTAGAGTCTTCTGGGTTTCGTTCCGGTTGATATCTCCAGTAGCTTCTTTGGCTATTTTGGACCCTCTACAGAATACCAAATTGCCTATATGTACAAAATATCTTTTGGGCTTAATGAATTTTTTTTACTGTTTCAAAAAAAAAAAAAAAAAGATTCTTCTTTCTTCGTCTAAAATAAACCGAATTGGTCTTAATTGAAAAGAAGTGATCTGAACTAAACTGAATTGAACTAAATGAATGTGAACAGGAGTGTTTGACGGATCTATTCTATAATAATATTGGGATAATTTTCATCTATGTACCTTTTAGGATGCCCTAATAACAATTTAATCCTTAATGATTCATATATTACAACGAAGGACAAATTTTGAACTGTGAAAAATTTATATTTACAACGGAGGATAAAAGTCAATTTGGTAGATGATGTGACAGGAGAGAGAGAGTGTTATTATTCCAATTATGTCCTTTTGTTTTTACTTGTCTTTTTTTTTTTCATCTAGTAATATGAAAATTTGAAATAAAAAAACTTGGCAAATGATAAAAAAACTCTTTACCCATTATCGGAGTTTATTCCTTTTCTTTCCTTTATTATTCAAGAACTGGATAAATAATTAAAACAAATTTTAAATTCAAATCGGAGCTTTCTTCATTAATTAATCCAAATATTGATGTTCATTTTGTGAAAAAATTGGACGGGTAAAAAGCTCAAGCCATGTTCCTTTTCTTTCCTTTATTAATCCAGAACTCGATAATTAGTTAAAATACAAAAATTAAAATCCAAATCGGAACTTTCTTAATTAATTAATCCAAATTTTGATGTTCGTTTTGTAAAAACTTGGACGGAGCAAAAAGCTCCAAACATGACCGGAGCTTTGAGTTTATTTTTTATATTTTTTTTAGATTTTGTTTTTTTATATATACAAAATTATACTTCTTCATGGAAAAGTTTAATTTAGATAAATAAAAGGGTATTATTGTCTTTTTAACACAAGTCAAAGGGTTGCTAAGATTTTGTCGACCTTCGTTGTAATATTTGAAACATTAGGGACCTAGTTGTTCAGAGTAAATCTTAAAATGTAGTTGTATGTAAATTTGACTATAGAATTATTATCCCATTCAATAGGACTATTCCATAAAACATTTTTAATAAAAATGAGAGAATGTAATTGTTCATTTTAAATGATTTTTATTTAATTATTTATAAATTTACTATTGAATTTGAGATGCAGGCTCTTCCCAACCTTCTAAAATGATAATAGTACATGTAGTATGACAACATGATTTTGTATTTCACTACCAGTCTAGAGAGCATGCATGCATATGGGAGAATGAATACACATGATTACATCATGTTAAAGGCCATACATATGTAAATGATTGCATCTAAGGCATGCACCCATTACATGATCATGTAATTAAAGGTTCAATATTAAATATTTTTGACAATATAAGGAACATTAAGAATGAGATTCTCTACGTGTCTTGTCATTTCGTCGAATGGTGTAGCAGATGATGGAAGCTTATCACGGGATGAAACCTTGATCTACCGAATTAATTTGAACCCGCTATTAAAAAAAATCCTCTAATTACACATTTTTTATAGTGACACAATAATATTAGTGTATCTATCGCTAATCTAATATAACCCTAGATACTGGTAGCTAATATAACGTCAAAGCAGCAGGAATCGATCACTTTTCACAACGACAGAAACAACCGGTTCTTATCAATTGCTCGATCCTATGTTTGGTATAAGCGACTAATTATTTTGCCAAATTGAGATGAAATTTTAGGTTTTTAGTGTTATTGATTTGAGCAATTGGAGCTTGGAATGGCTATAATATAGTACTTTGGATCGCTCAATGATTTTATTCACTCTTTTAAAATTACATCTATAATTGTTTCAAGTTATCAATTTTCGATGGAGCTTCTCAGTTCAATAGAAAAATGACCTAAATATGAGTTATAACACTAAGAATTTAAGAGGAATCCCATAATTTTTAACTTCCTAGTACAAATTATTTTACAAATGTTTTGTTTTGTTTGAGATAATTATTGCTATGTGATAATCATTGTATTCTTTTCTGAAATTTTAGTTGGTAGTAGTGTGTTGGAGGTTCAGTTCAATCGGATTGCACTGTGCTTTGTGTGGTTTATCTGGTATTACTGCTTAGTTAATGAGAGATCCATGCACTCAGCTTAGAACCGAATCATATGTTACAATTATCTCGTAGGATTAACATGTTCACTTTTGAATCGGAGCTATAGTGAGTTAGTTTTAGATGAATGCATGGATGGGTAAGATGAGATTTATTTTCTTGCTAATTACTGAGTCTTAAGCATCACTACATATTAGCTATCGTGACACTTAAGGCTAACATTTATTTGTGTTCACGCATTACGGCGTCAATAAAGAAATCTATAGTGACGCCTAAGCTATTGAAACCCCTTATCCCGTCACGCTTTTCAAAAGCATCACAATAGCAAAAAGCGTAACTACATGATGCTCTAATGAAAGTTTTAGGCGTGACTAAAGCCTTTTTTTTTCTAGAAGTGGCGGCACTAGGCTAGTTCACCTCGAGACTAGCTAGTCAGTCTACCGAACTTGTTGCTAAGTGTGTAAGAAGAGAGTTTTTTAGTGAGAGAAATATTTCAAAGGAAGCTTGAATGCTTGTATTGCTTGATGGTTGATGTTCAAATGAAATGGCCAAGGGTCTTTATATACAAGTTCAACTCCTCAAGGGACGATGGATATCGATCTAATCTAACGATTGTGGAATGACTTACATAACCTAGATCCTTCTACCATATTCCTCATCTTACAAGTTTGGAGATATTCTACAATATACAAGAACATTCTAGAGAAGTATTAACACGATAGCCACCATCGGGAGGAGCAGTATACCGCGAAAATGGTCGTGCGTGACATTCTCATCCACCTAAGTCGTTGCCGTCCTCGGCTCGAACTTGTCTCGGTATTTGTTGATCTTGTGCCTGAATTGCCAAAGATGTTCTTCATGCTTCCAAATACTCTTGGCATCGGAAAAACCCCTCCATCGGACGAAGTACTCGGTGTATGATGGAACACGTCTCCTACGAATCACTTGGTGGGATATGATCACTTCAAAATCCTTATCAAACAACGTCACGGCCGCTGTTGGAGCCCGACTCATTTGCCCTCTACTTGGATCCTCCTTGTCTTCGTGATAAGGCTTGGGTTGGCTCACGTGGAACACCAGGTGAATTTTGATTTTTGGAGGGAACTCTAACCGATAAGAAACATTCCCCGCACACCTCACAATCTCGAACGGTCCCTTGTACCTACGCACAAGCCCCTTGTGCACTTGTCGTAGGGATTTGAATTGTTGGGGACGTAAGTTCACCATTACCCGGTCGCCTACCTTGAACTCAATCACACACCTCTTGATATCTGCCCATTTCTTCATTTTCTTAGCAGCCTTGTCAAAGGATTCCCGAGCAAGATCCGCCTTCTCCTGTAAGGCTTGTTGAAGGTGTAAGTTGATGGACTGTTCCCCGTCGCTAACTCAAAAGGACTCCGCCCCGTCGACTCACTCTTCTGCAAGTTGTACGAGAATTGGACCGTGTGTCCATCGGTTTGTGGGTGAAAACTGATCGAGAACACCAAGTTAGAGCCCAACAGTTTGAGTAACTCGGACCAGAATTTTCCGGTGAAGCGTGGGTCTCAATCACTCATTAGCGTCTTTGGAACTCCCCAATGCTTCACAACATCCTTCAAGAACATTTTGGCCGTTTCCAAGGCCGTCACATCGGGTGGAGCAGGAATGAACAAGGCATACCTCGAAAACATGTCCAGTACTACGATAATCGACCCGTACCCCTCCGACGTGGGCAACACCGTGATAAAAACTATTGAAATGCTCTCGAACGGGTGTTCTGGTATGGGCAAGGGCCGCAACAATCCTCCAGGTTGATGTTGCTCGATCTTGTCTTTTTGGAACACCAAGCATGTATGGACATAGGAATCGACCTCCTCCCGCACCTTAGTATGGTTCTTCTTCAAAAGATCCATCAGTGGTACGACTATCCTTATGAACCACCGGTAGTACTTGATCTTCCCCAAGAATGATTGGAACTGAGAGACGTCCTTAGGCGTCTCCCAATCATGAATGGCCTTAACCTTAGACTTGTCCATCATGATCTGTCCATGTCTAATGCGATGGCCAGGAAATGCAACTTGTTCTCTCCCAAGGCCTGAAACACCAATTGCAAGTGAGGCCGGGAACACCAACTGCAAGTGCTCCACATGGTCCTCCAATGTGGGTGAGTACACAACAATATCATCGAGATAAATAAGTACAAATTTGTCTAATTATGGGTGAAACACCTTGTTCGTCATGGTGCAAAATGTAGTCGGTGCGTTACTAAGGCCAAACGACATAACAAGTGATGAACGTGTATTTTACACTTTCATTCGAGTCTTTTTTCACCAATTTAGCTATCCTCTATGTTAATTTAGCTATATTTTAGTGCATTTTATTAGAATAGTGTCACGTTTCCCTTTAGTTTGTATTTTATAGGTTTTGGGTGAAAAACGAGGTTTTCCGGGCAATTATATTGAAGTGGATGAGGAATTGGTGTTCCGAAGGCCTTTTTGGAGTATCTAGAAGATTCCGGATAGGATTTGAAGTCTAGGGGTCGAGTCTGAAGGCTAAAAGGTCACTAGAAGGCAAAAACCGAGTCCGAAAAGGAAAAGAAATCCAAAAAAGCGTTGAAAACGCGTCAATAGCCGACTGGAGGTCCCGGGCGATTCGCCCGGGACGTGGGGCGAACCGCCCCACACCAGGCGATTCACCCGGTGTGTGGGGCGACTCGCCCCACACCTGCCGAATACCTATATATAGTTGCTCAGTTTTCTCCATTTTTCATACTTTCCCAGACCTTTTCTCTCACCTTTCTCATTAGTTTTAGGTAGGAATTCTCCAGAGCCTGTTATGGGGATTCTTAGCATAGGAGATACTTTTTCTTATCGTTTTGGAGCTTGTAAGATCGCGATTCTTCGGAGATTGACAACCTTCGGTAACATTGTATCTTACAGTTTTTCTATTTATATTTATTTATCTTTCAACATGTTTTCATTCGATCTTGCTATGATTTCTGTTGATTGCATGACATCTATGAGTAGCTAAACTTATCGTTGGTGATAGTATGTGATTTCTTAGCGAAGGGTTAATAATTATGTTGATGGCTGTAAAGCGAATCGGACTTTGAGTTGTTGCTTTATTTCTTTGATCTATCTAAAACCTCTATCTTCGTAGTGTTGAATAATAACGGAACACAATTGGATAATTCATTGATCAAAGATCTCTATGCAAAACGATCGGGTACTTCATGCATGATTATTAACCTTCTATGCTTTGAATGATCATACTATCACTAACCTCCATTATCTGATAAGAAAAACCTGTGCTAAGTAGTTTGTTGATTTTATAGTTTAAGTTAGATTAGATAAAGCTAGTTATAGTCCTTAGAGATCGACACTCGAGGTTATTTTACTGCTACACTACGGTTTTCGTTGTAGTTGTGAATTGCGTTTGGATAAAATATAAATTTATTTGATTAATTAGAATCTGACAAATTCCGATTCATCAACAAGGAACTCATATGATCCATACTTTGTGACCATTGTGGTCTTTGGTTCATCTCTCTCGACAATGCAGACTTGCCAATAATACCCGGATCGCAAATTGATATTTGAGAACCACTTGGCTTCCCCAAGCCGGTTGAATAGCTCCTCAATGAGCGAAATGGGATACTTGTTCTAAACAGTCAATTTGTTTAGCGCCTGATAGTCCACACACATCCGCAGAGACCCATCATGCTTCTTTTGGAACATCCTAGGTGGGCGGTCTTCGCCAACTTTTCCCTTGTCCTCTTTATGAAACTTTGGCTTCTGCTCATAGGTCTCATCTCGAACAACCTTTCAGCCACCGCAATAGCTTCCGGCACGTTCTGTGCATTGTCCCTTTGGACCTCAAGCCTTGCCCAAGACTTAAGACCATCAATGAATGCAAACAACGCCTCCGAGTTTGTGTGACTAGATAACTCAAGCATGATCTCTTGGAACTCTTTCACATAGTCCATGATGGTCCGTTCCAAAAAAAGAAAAACAAATACTCCTTGATGGTCTTGTGGTGGGTCAATTACTTGAGCCTAGCTCGGGCCTCGAACTCAACATTTTGTGGGTAGAATTGGCGCTTGAACTTGGCCTTGAAATCCTCTCATGTGGTCATCCGAATCGTGCCTCGTTCAATGTCTCCCTCGCGCCTCCTCCACCATAGAAAAACCGTCTCCACTAAGTAGTAAGGAGCAGTTTGCAACTTGGTGGCATCATCCCTTATGTTGCATGCACCAAAGTAACGCTCCATAGCCCATATGAAGTCATCAACCTCCCGGGCATTGCTTGATCCCTTGAATGGGCTTGGCTTTGGCACATCCACACGGTAGGGTGCTCCACCCCATGCTAGAGAAGTATTTTCATGATAGCCACCCTTGGGATTGGTATAACGCGAAAACGGTCGTGCGTGACATTATTCTATAGTTTCATAACATATTTAAGAAGAAATTATTTGTAGTTTGTGATTAAAATTTGTTCAGATATGAGGGTACCGATGACCTCCAAAGCAACAAGATTTTATTAGAGCATAGGATTCAAAAGGAAGCACCAGTGTGGTGTAGGCCATATGATCTAACACTCAAGTCAGTGGATCGGTAAAGAGAAATAGTAATTGAAAACAAACAAATATAAAGAAATTGATATTGATATAATAGATTTAGCTAAATGAAATCCTGTGAAGAGAATAGATTATGACAATCTCCTAAGCTTTGAGAACCACTGGGAACTGAGTTTGGATCAAAGATTGGTTTAAGATTATTCAATGGCTTGAGGGTGTCGATGGAGATGGAGTATTGCCGGAGGAAAGAGACCGAGGAAGCGGGAAAAACAAATGAGAGGGTTTTATATATTAATAGCTTAGGGTGTTTGAATGCTTAGTCTTGGATGATCTCAGAGCGAGAGGTTGAACCGCTTTGTATTAGTCTTCTCAATGGGTAGGGTCCCCTACCCTTACCCATTTATCTGAAGAGGGTATGGGTCTAAACCCTAAATTTTTTTGACCCTTACTCATTCCCTACCCTTTCAAATAAGTTGATGGGTCTGAGTCCGAATCTAGACCCTAGTTAAAAAAGGGTGCATGGGTCTCAAATAAAACCCTATATTTCTTGGCCGATATTCATTCTAACAAATAAGCTTCTACCACAATCTCTCTCCCTCTCAGCGACATCAGCTTCATCTCAACAAATTAGTCTATGCCGATCAACACTCTCTCTGCTAGCGGTGTCGCAGCCTTCATCTCACCTCAGTGCCACCAAGATACAAGCAAGACCCGTATGTTTACCTTATTCATCATGAGCTGAGAATGACAAAAACAAAATCTTCATGGCCTCAGTTTCACAAATGGACCGACAAACGGTTGCATTCATAACATATCTAAATAACACACCCACCCAGCTAGAATTCACCGGGCATGAGAGTAATAAAAGAAAAATGAAGAAACAAATGAAAATAAATTCTTGCAGTTCACGAA
Source organism: Plantago ovata (assembly GCA_028274465.1). Lineage (NCBI taxonomy): Eukaryota > Viridiplantae > Streptophyta > Magnoliopsida > Lamiales > Plantaginaceae > Plantago > Plantago ovata. The sequence continues at coordinate 105,962,659 of CM051456.1, read as the reverse complement.
TTGTCTATGTTAACCTCCTCTCACAGTCTCATTCTTCTTCCATTATTAGCCGAGAAAGTGTGAGATCTTTTGTTTTTTCTTTTTCCATTTTTTCAATCTAAAAGGATGGAATCTGTTTGGTTAATATGCATATTTCCCTTCATCAATTTGTTTGAGATCTGGTGATTCATGTCGTTTTTTGTTTTTTTTTTTTAAAAAGGGCGAGCCCTAACCTTCAGTGTCTAACGAGTCTGTTTATATGGATCCATACCTGATTCTGGGTCGGGTCCAGGTCTATTCTAATAGGGTATTAAAATGGTATGGGTAAGGGTAGGTTCTAGGCCCTACCCATGGAAAAAAGTACTTTGTATATTATCAAGTAGCTTATCTATTATCTATTAGAGAAAATATTACCCCTCTCACCCACACTACAAGAAATCCACGAAATAGCCATATCCGTGGCTAAATTAGTCACGAATCGGTATTTTACCCACGGATAGGCACGATCCGAGTCTAGATGCTCAGTTCATGCCTGTCCAGGCCCGAGTTCGCGAGGTTTAGTCAAATTTTATCCGTGGTGAGTTTAGCAACGGAAAATTTATCCGTGGCTAAAATGGTTGACCGTTATTAAGAAAAACAAATAGAAATTAAAAAAAAAAGGGAAAATAAATGTAGTAACATATAGATTCTATCCGTTAATATAATATTAGAATTAAAAAAAAAAAACAAAATTAAAATAAAAGGTTAGCCACTAATGGATTCTATCCGTGGCTAAGCCTGAATTAAGAGACCTGACCGGGTCTCTTCTTCCTCGCTTCATTTTCACCCAATTTCCATTCAACCCTAAATTTCTTCCTCTGCCACCACACAATCGAGCCACCACCACCGCGTCAACACCGTGCCACCACTTGTCGTCGAATCATCCTCTCGCCATTGCTGATTGTCTCTGTTCCACTCTTCTCCACTCGTCTACCTACCCACAAATCGGCAGCACCGCGGCCACAATTCTGTCTCCACCGCCACCACCACTCCGGCTCTTCTCCGTTTCCACTACTTCACCACCACTTTTTCTAGATAAGGTACGTAAGAATCACACAATAACTAAACCCTAAAATTTTGGGGTTTTCATTATTTTTATATTTACTTAGCAATGTTAGTTTAATATCAAGTTTAATTAGCTTATATAATGTAGCTTAAATCGGTAATTTTGGTAACTTAGATTAATTATTTAATTTTTGTTAATATAGATTAATTATGTGAATTAGTTTAACTATTTATGTAATTATTCTGATAATTCTGATAATTATGAAAATTGGTTCATTTATTTAGTTTACATATTCTGTTAATTTTGGATTAAATTAGTTTAATTGGATTAATTAGTTTTTATTTTCAGTTAAATTGGAAAATTAGTATTCTTTAATTAAATTAAATATGGACATTATGATAATTCTGGATTTAATATGGAATAATTTCTGTTAATATTCTGTAAATATGGATTTCAAAAAAAAATAACTATGGAAATAATGATAATTCTGGAAATTGATAAAATTGGATTTACTTGGGTAACAGCCTGTTTAATATTATCTAATTAGTTAGTTAATTGTCAAATTTAGTTAAATGAATTTAAATTAATCTAATGTAGTGGTTTGATTAATTTTGGTTAAATTTTTAAAACATGTTGATTACTTATTGACCTTCGACTTGGACTCGGTTAAGTTAGTTAAATTGGACCTTGAACTTGGTTAAGTTAGTTAAATTGGACCATGGACTTCATTTCATAAGTTAAATTGAACATTTTGAAAACGAAGTTTGACCTTGGATATTGGACACTATAAGTTAAATTGGACATTGAACTTGATAAATTAGGAGACCGTAGAACCATTGTAGTATGCATTGGACATTGGACTTGATAAGTTAGGAGACTGTAGAACCATTGTAGTGGGCATTTAGCGGAGACGGATGGTTATGTACTTGAATGATGGTTAATATGGAGAGTGGTATTGCTAATTGTGTTATATGTCGTTGGTGGTTATAATGGGACCAGGTACAGTTATTATGTGATCACCTGAAACCATCCTTGACTTCCGTTATAGCCACCAACGGTTTCACATAAGAAGCATTGTCTCTGTCCTTTAACTTTCTTTCAAGGTAGTAGTCATTGTCCTTTAAACCGTCTTTATCTTCCATGATAGATACTAACTACTGTTATGCGGTTTCTTGAGTTAATAAGTTATACTTCTTTCATCTTTGGTTTCTTTTGATAATAATGTGTTTTGTTGTCTATTTTTCATATTATGCAGCAATGCCTCGACAACACCCCTACCCTAGATCGCCACCGAGGCGACCTGAAGAACCCGTCGATACACCGCCTACAGCCGGGTCAGGCACGGAGTTGGAGGACTCTTCTGATGAATGGAGCCCACCATGTAGCCAGAGCTAGCCCCAGTTCTCTCAGGTCGGAGACCGACTCTTCGGGCTCGAGCAGAGCTTCTGCTTATGGGGCTTCATAGACTGAGGACGTCGGGTGCTCTGCGGAGTGGTTTGAGGGCCAGAAGTACAAGGACATGGAGGTCTTGCACTATTATGGGTTGAAGTAAGTTATCTCAATAATAATTTATGTCTTACACTTAAACCGTTTTCATTGTCTCAATAACTTATCTCAATAATAATAGTTATGTTATTAATAACCGTTTTCATTGTGTCTTACAGGTTTGTCCCCAAAGTTGCTCAGGAAAAGCTCTCGAAGATTCTTTCCGGAAATCTGGTGGCTCCCGGAAAGGGGAGTGGTGGGGAGAAGTGGAGTACTCTTCCTCTCAAGGTGAGGAAGAGCCACTTCCAAGAGTTCAAGCTAAAAGTTAATCGTTTTTTTGTTAAACCGCATTCACATTGGGTAGGGGGCGTCCATGCACCTTGTTACACATTGTTAGACCATATTCACATTGGGTAGGCGCCGCCCACGCACCTTGTTACACATTGTTAGACCGCATTCACATTGGATAGGCGGCGCCCACGCACCTTGTTACACATTGCTAGAACGCATTCACATTGGCTAGGCGGCGTCCACATACATTGTTACACAGTGTTAGCCCGCATTCACATTGGGTAGGCGACGCCCACACCTACGCATTTTTTTGTTTCATGCTTGATTGTATATGGGATCGACCTTTTTCATGCAGAAGCACTTCTGGATCCCTCAGAGGAAAATTGATATTCTGTGGAGGGTGTTTAACCACGAGGCGTCTGAGATCTACAAGCAGAAGATCCACAAGGCCAAGCATGCGCTTGTGGTGGATGACAAGCATATCTGGGTTAACTACGTCAACACGAAGCGTTATGCGTTGTGGGATCGTTACTGAAATGACGTCTGGGTCCAGGCAACTGATGAGAAGAACGCCGACAACCACAAGAAGGGGCCCGCTGACGGGGTCGGGATCTCTCGGCACTTCCTTGGGTCTATCTCAGCTTCGGAGCTGCACCACCGTTCAATACGTTTATGATGAAAAGGAATTTGTCGGATTCCAACTAATCAAATAAATTTGTTATTTAGCCAAATGCAATTCACAACTACAATGAAAACCGTAGTGTAGCAGTAGAATGACCTCGAGTGTCGTTCTCTAAGGACTATAACTAGCTTTATCTATTCAACTAAAGAATATAAAGACAGCAGACAGTAAAGCAAAGGTTTTTCTAACAGATAATGGAGATTGGTGATAGTATGGTCCTTCAAAGCATAACGAGTTAATAATCATGCGTAAATTCCTCGGTTTTGCATGGAGATCTTTGATCAATCAATTGTCCTGTTGTAATTATTAAACACTACGAAGATATAGATACTGACAGGTCAAACACTATTGTCCAATTGTGTTCCGTAATTATTCAACACTACGAAGATATAGATATGCATAGGTCGACTAGGGTCCAATTGTGCATAATAATTAATCAACATACGAAGATAAAGGTTGCGCCTGATCAACGAAATAAAGCAATAACACGGAGTATAATGCGCGATATAGCCATTAGCATGATTATCAACCCTTCGCTAAGAATTCACATACTACCACCAACGATAAGTTTAGCTACTCATAGTTGTCATACAATCAACAGAAATCATAGAAGAAAACATGTTGAAAGATATATAAAAATAAGTAGAATAAATCGTAAGATACAATGTTACCGAAGGTTGTCAGTCTCCGAAGAATCGCGATCTTACAAGCTCCAAACTGCTATGAAAAAGTATCTCCTAAGCTATGAACCCCCAGAACAGGCTCTGGGAAGTTCCTACCTAAAACTACGAAGAAAGGTGAGAAAATAGGTCTGGAAAAGTATGAATTCCGGAGAAAAACTGAGCAACTATATATAGGCTTCGAATTTGTGTGGGGCGAAGGGCCCCACACACCGGGCGATTCGCCCGGGAGTAAAAATCCGGGATTTCCGCGTTTTCGATGCGTTTTTGGATTTCTTCCCCTTTTCGGACTCGGTTTCTGACTTCTAGTGGCCTTCTAACCTCCAGATTCGACCCCTAGACTCCAAATCCTATCCGGAAACCTTCAGATACTCCAAATAGGCTTCTGGAACACCAATTCCTTATCAACTTCAATATAATTGCCCTGAAATCCACGTTTTTCAACCAAAACCTGTAAAATAAAAACTAAAGGGAAACGTGACACTATTCTAATAAAATGCACTAAAATATAGCTAAATTAACATAGAGGATAGCTAAAATAGGTGAAAAAGACTCAAATGAAAGTGTAAAATACACATTCATCAAACTCCCCAAACCGAACCTTTGCTTGTCCTCAAGCAACTAAGCTAGACTCTAATGCAAAAAACAATGCAACACATAAAAAGGAGTCTCATGCCAAATAAAATGAACTAATCTACTGAATCTATCAAAAAACATATGAACAAAAACCATATAAATCAAAGCATGAATATAGGTTGAAGAATACCTCGATTGACTTATACACATCCACATAAGCACTTATGTCAAGACAAGATAGTCTCTCATAACATTCTCTACCTGGACCTAGTCAGTGACGACGTAATGAAGCATGCTAAGATACGAATGGTTGTCCCGTGCCTATGAAACTGAGGACTTACTGTTGTTCCACCATGTTAAGACTTTTCCTCAAAGAGGTCGAACCAGTACTGGCTCTCAACAAACGAAGGAGGGTTCCCTATAAAAGATAACACTCCCCTATTCTGCCCATCTCTTAAGTAAAGTCTTAAGCTATTCACCACTTTCTGAATGGCAGGACGAGGGTGGTTTAGAACAGATGACACTCAAAAACAAAAGGCAAAAAATAGAAAATTACAACACGATTACGAACATTACAAGAATTGGAAAATGAGACACACAACACTTTGCTAAACTGCTATTTGGCTTTCTTTTTTGGACCCTTCTTTGCTTTTTTGGGGTATTTACTCTTTTTTTTCTCTTTTTTTTCTTTCCAGTTTCTTTTTTCTTTTTCTTTTCTTTTTTCCTGGAAATTTTTTCTTTCTTTTTTTTTGATTTTTTTTTAGCCAGCAGTAGCATAACAAAAAGAGAAAAAATGACTCACACGACTTCCCCAAACCTATTCGAAAGAATAGGTTGGAGTACAAAATTTACGGAAAAGGAAAAATAAACCCACAACACGGGAATGAAAAACGAAAAACATGTCTAATGATGGTGCAACCCCCTCCCCAAACCTATTCGGAAGAATAGGTTATAAACAAAGGATCACACAACCTCACACTACCTCCTTCCTAGGCATTTAGCAATCTCAAAGCATGGTGAAGACTCGTAGCCTCTTAGGTACATAATTACTCGGGAAAACAACCATAAGACCCTAACATGCATCATCCTATTATAAAGGCCTTCGTGAACCGCAGTAGAGAAAACACCACTAAGTGATGTCGAGACTACCAAGCTTAACTAAGTGCAATACATAAATGTGACAAGCCAAGCGAGAAAAACCTCAAACAAATTCATAGAGATGAAGCATATGATTAATGGCATAGTTAGTTGATCTACCCAATAAAAAAGTTCAAAAATTCGGCAATAAACTCCATATAAAACATGCAAGACTATCCTAGGATGAATGTAGTGAATGCAACCTAAAAAATCTAAGAAAGCAATAAACGTGCAAATGCAAATGCAGACGGATAAAATATGCAAGGTACTATACTCATCCTACCAATACCAAGCTCCAAACTAACAATACTAGATCACTTAAATCCCATCCCCCCTCATGAAATTAACGCTAGTCCCTAGCAGTAAGAAAATGAGGAAATAAGATGTGATACTAGATGTTACCCCATGGTTTGGCCTTGGTCGGCTGAGTATGCTGCTTGTGGGTTATTGGGACTGCTCTGGGAGCCTTATAGGTGGTCATCAGGTCTTCTGGTAGGCGCGGTAGTTCCATTTATTGGCCAGACAGGAACAACTCCTCCATTAGTATCATCATTGCCCGTATGGCCTTCATTGTCACTACTGTCACCATCATCATCGCCAGTAGAGTTGCATTGTCGAGTAGAATCCTCAAGATTAGCCGCCGCTGTTATGGAATCCTCCATCCTGTAGCCCTCCAATAGGTTGTGAACTGTTGAAGGGGAAAGAGCAGTGGTATCAGGATCTCCCCCTCCAGCGTTTTACACCCCAAGGAGGTTACAGTAAGCTGCTCGGATACTCAGAAGTTTTCTACCATTTTTTCCAATGTCGACCACATTCTCTACGGTTGATGCGACCGATGTCTATATGATGCTCCCTTTAGAGGCAGGCAAGGGGCACCCCAACGAGGGGCTGGGCACCCATGTCATTATGTTTTGGAACCAAGCTAGCGCTTCGGAACCTTCTAGCAACTGCGAACTCAAGATTGAATCCGTCGCGGCAAGATTGTCCCGGTGCCTTCCAGTTCACTTGAACTTTGCAGTCCTTGTGATGGATTGCTGACGTAATAATGGTTTCTGTCCCTTCGGTGGTGCATGAATAGGCATAGGAGTCCTTACTCCAGGTGTACTCTAGCTCCTCCTCTTGGATAATCCACGACGTTGCTGCAAGAGCCCGTGGCTCGAACGCACATCTAACGAGGTCACTCTTCTTGACATGGTTGTAATCGATCCCCCTCCAATACTTCATAGTAATCATACGGGAATGCTCCTTTCCCATGGCATGGTTCCATAGTAGCGAAAAATTCGAGCATCATAAATCCTCATACTCAACAATTAAGCATTCTATCATCAAATCCATCATCATTACATCAATAAAAACAATCATATGCAAGAAATCAAAGATAAAGATATATTGCATAACAAGATATATCATGTAGTAGCAAAATTCCCAAATCAACAATCCAAACATAATTGAGCATGCAATTGATAGTAAATAATGCTTCTAATCACACAAACAACCTACCCATGCATCATATAAGCATAATTGAAGCTCAAATTAGAAAACCCCCAAATTTGAAAAATTAGGGTTCATAAGAAGATACCTCATATCTGAAAAATTAATGCACTAGGGTGAAATCTGTTCGGATGAAAAGATAGATCATGTAATAGGCTTCGATTGAAGCTAAAGAACACTAAATTTGGTGGAGGAATGAAGAAGTTATGAAGATTTGAAGGCAATTTCGCGAAATTCGGTTTTTTGAAGAGAAAGAGGCGAAGATAATGAAGAAAATGAGCTAATGAAGGGAAATCCGCGTTTTTAGTCATCAGAAGTCGTGGGGCGAGTCGCCCCCCCACTCCCTAATGCGGGGAGACGAAATCTTCGACAGAAAACGCGGTTTTTAATCCCGAAACCAATTTTCTCATAAAATCACTCGAAAAATCCCACTCAAACATAAGCATATACGACACAGACATGAACAAATTCACATATGAAAAGCAAATTGTTCAAGAATGAATGCATGCAATAAAGCGGTAAAGAAAGCGATAAAAAAAGCGATAAAACTCCGGGTTGCCTCCCGGATAGCGCCATTGTTTAAAGTCTTTGACTCGACTCCTGTTTGCGCCTAGCTCTTCTTTCTGCGGGTACTAGACTTCCCCTTCATGGATCTCCTCCTCATGCCACGAACCTGTGAATAAGAAAGAACATAGGCTGCAAGACCACAGTAGTGAGTAGTGTAAGAAATATCAGGCGGATCAGGTGGATCAGATATGGCTTGCAATACGTGTTGCTTGCCATCCACTTCAATAGTGCAAGTTCTTTGGTAGATGTCCATCAGGGAGCGTAGCTTAGTCAAGAACGTTCGCCCCAAGAGAATGACATCCCCCGTCCCAGGTGCAGACGCCGGCATAACTACAAAATTGGTGTATACAGAAGCTTCACCAATCTTGACCAACACATTTTTAACAACGCCTTCGGGTCTCACAAAGGATCCATCCGCCAGTTGCACAATAGCCCTATGCTCAGATAGTTTTCCAAGGCTACTCTTCTCAAACACATTCAAAGGGAGCACGTTAGAGTAGGATCCCGTGTCTAGTGTGGCACGGACATCTTCAAGATCACCAATCCCGACCTTAACATCGAAGATTTTAGGGAGTGGCTCGGGATCCTCTTGCTCCTCTTCACTCTCGTCGGAACCAAGGTCCTTCTCTTCTTCCTTAGCCTGTGGGATTACTTCCTTCTTGCAACACTCGCATTTAGTAACCTTTTTTATGGTGATTTCATCAGGTAGATCACCCGCCAAGGTAATGGAATTCGACTTCTCAGTGTTGCTAGGCAGCTTGCCTTGCTCTCTACTTGCTCCTCGGTCGATCAACTCTTGCATCTTTTGATGGGCAAGCCTAGTGCTCTCTTCCAACCTATCAAGTCTCGCTCTAGTCTTCTCAGAATCTTCTTCATAACGTTTGAGAAAACTTAGGGTGTGATCAACCATCTTTTGCAAGTTCTCCATCAGTTGAGCCGACTTCGACTTCGATGGCTCTTTCGGAGCGGGATTTTCGCAGTGATCATTACCATAGTTTAGCCTACTATGGTCTTGGTTAGGGCCATAAGTTTGGCTAGCCGGTGCGTATCCTTGATTGTTTCGGAATCCTCTTCTCCAAAATCCACCTCGAGGATTCCTACTATCTTGTCCGTAGCTAGCTTCTTGAGTACCAAACTCCGTAGCAAAGGCTTCCTCTTCGCCTCCTCGAGCCCAGTTGCCATCATCATACGCAAGCTCCGATCTACACATATGAGCCCCATGCCCATAGTTCTTGTATATTCGGCATACTTCGTTTGAAACAGTTGTTCCAGTGGCGCTCTTGAGGACTTGCTTCAGTTCGTTGGTAAAGCACTCGAATTGATCCCTATTCCCCCTATACATAGGGGCTTCTTGAGTCGGTGGAGCTTCAGGTCCACGTCTCCTAACCATTGCTCTTGGGTCCTTGAACTGTGAACCCTTAGCAAGCCTTTCGAAAAATGCCCAGACGGCTTCTGCGGTTTCCTCCCAAATATTGCCTCGGCATTGGAAATCCACCACTTGTTGGTTCTCGAAGGTTAGTCCATTGTAGAAGTGTTGGACTAGGTCAGAAAGCTCAAAACCATGTTGAGGGCACTTGTTCATGAGATCTTGGAACCTCTCAAACGCGGTGTAGATGGTCTCATCATAGTCCTGCTTGAACCCAGTGATTTGCGCCTTCAGCGCGGTAGTCAAGGTGTGAGGGAAGTATTTTTCCATGAAAGCTGAAAAAACCTTCTCCCAAGTGTCCAACGAGCCTGCTGGTAGAGAACTCAACCATGACTTGGCTCTGTCGCCAAGTCCCATAGCAAAAACCTTCATCCTCAACTCATCCGTTGTTATTTCAGCTCCGGGTCGTGAGAGTTGGTTGACGAAATCATCGATATCGTGCAAGTACCCCATCACATCTTCCCTTGATAAGCCATAGAACCTCGGAAGTTGTTGGAATGCGTGGTTCTTGATTTCCAGATCTCGAGTTGCAGACGAAAGAACAATCGCCGGTCCCCTCATACGATGCTTGGAGGGTTGAACCCATGCTTTCAGTGGTCTAGCTTCTTCCATTCCGTCGATTTCCTTGAAAAGACTGTGTAGAGATTCAGAGAAATCGGTATCCTCTATTTCCTCTAGTTCACGCCTTTGAAGTAGTCGCCTTCTTTGGTGGTAGACTCTGTCGATCTCAGAAATTGAATCAGCAAGCGGTGTTCCCCTAGATCGTGTATATGGCATACACTATCTGTAACAGACTAGGAAAACAGTATCAGATAGAGATTAAAAAGGAAAACTAAAACTAATATAATTAGGAATTGAATGCTGAAAATATAAACAAATTAAACAGAAAAAAGGAGTATAGTCCCCGGCAGCGGCGCCAATTTGATGAACAGGAATTTGTCGGATTCCAACTAATCAAATAAATTTGTTATTTAGCCAAAGGCAATTCACAACTACAACGAAAACCGTAGTGTAGCAGTAGAATGACCTCGAGTGTTGTTCTCTAAGGACTATAACTAGCTTTATCTATTCAACTAAAGAATATAAAGACAGCAGACAGTAAAGCAAAGGTTTTTCTAACAGATAATGGAGATTGGTGATAGTATGGTCCTTCAAAGCATAACGGGTTAATAATCATGCGTAAATTCCTCGGTTTTGCATGGAGATCTTTGATCAATCAATTGTCCTGTTGTAATTATTAAACACTACGAAGATATAGATACTGACAGGTCAAACACTATTGTCCAATTGTGTTCCGTAATTATTCAACACTACGAAGATATAGATATGCATAGGTCGACTAGGGTCCAATTGTGCATAATAATTAATCAACATACGAAGATAAAGGTTGCGCCTGATCAACGAAATAAAGCAATAACACGGAGTATAATGCGCGATATAGCCATTAGCATGATTATCAACCCTTCGCTAAGAATTCACATACTACCACCAACGATAAGTTTAGCTACTCATAGTTGTCATACAATCAACAGAAATCATAGAAGAAAGCATGTTAAAAGATATATAAAAATAAGTAGAATAAACCGTAAGATACAATGTTACCGAAGGTTGTCAGTCTCCGAAGAATCGCGATCTTACAAGCTCCAAACTGCTATGAAAAAGTATCTCCTAAGCTATGAACCCCCAGAACAGGCTCTGGGAAGTTCCTACCTAAAACTACAGAGAAAGGTGAGAGAATAGGTCTGGAAAAGTATGAATTTCGGAGAAAAACTGAGCAACTATATATAGGCTTCGAATTTGTGTGGGGCGAAGGGCCCCACACACCGGGCGATTCTCCTGGTGTGGGGCGATTCGCCCCACGTCTCGAGCGATTCGCCCGGGAGTAAAAATCCGGGATTTCCGCGTTTTCGACGCGTTTTTGGATTTCTTCCCCTTTTCGGACTCGGTTTCTGACTTCTAGTGGCCTTCTAACCTCCAGATTCGACCCCTAGACTCCAAATCCTATCCGGAAACCTTCAGATACTCCAAATAGGCTTTTGGAACACCAATTCCTTGTCAACTTCAATATAATTGCCCTGAAATTCTCGTTTTTCAACCAAAACCTGTAAAATAAAAACTAAAGGGAAACGTGACACTATTCTAATAAAATGCACTAAAATATAGCTAAATTAACATAGAGGATAGCTAAAATAGGTGAAAAAGACTCAAATGAAAGTGTAAAATATACATTCATCAGTTTATATGCATATTTATATGTTTATATGCATGTGTATATGAATCTCCTTAATTACATGTCAACGATCAACCGTAAGGCATTGGTCTTTTGAACTTGATCCCCCCCTCTTGGTTGGGAGTGCAATCGAAATCAGAATCGCATAATAGAAGATTTTGAAGTCGGAGTAAACTCTATTCTAGGAAGAGAATGGGATTTCTTTTGGATGAAAAAAAGCAAGAAATCTTCATCCATTTGAAGATCGGAAAATGCTACTTATTGTCGAGGGCTCAATCACTAATACGCTTTCCCTGAACACTTCGGGAGTCAATGCATGATTATGATTATATGTTTATATGAATTTTCTGTCCGTAAACACTTATTCATGTGCTTATATTCATGTTTTTTTATATATATACTACAACTTGTTAGGTCGAGCAGGGGAAGGAGCTCACACTCCACGAGTTGCATGTCATGACCAAGTGTGACAAGAGCGGCCAATGGAGTGACCCCAAGGTCGCGCTCATATCAGTTCGTACAATCTTTATTAAAGTTTACACTTAATGTTATATATATAAATAAACTGGACATATATATATATATATATATATATATATATATATATATATATATATATATATATATATATATATATATATATATATATATATATATATATATATTTATGTTTAATTAATTTCGATTCATGATAACAGGCGACGTACAAGGACATGTTGCGGAAGGCTGTTGAGGAGGCAGGCGGCGTAGATTTGACACTACCGGAGAAGAACGCAATATATCGTGAGATCAACGCGTTGAGCGAGAAGGGCCGCATCTACGACATTGGGAGTATGTCTCATGTGGTCGCTCCGACTTCTTCGACCGTCTTGCAGGGATCAGATTCCCGTAGTAGGTCCCGCCGTCTGGCCGAGGACCAGCTCTTGGATCTAAAGAGGAAGATAGATGATATTCAGGCGCGTGAGGAGGAGACCCGCCGAGTTACCGAGCTGTCCTTGCAGGAGTCGCAAAAGGTGCTCGCGGAGAGGCAGCGAAAGATGGAGGAGGCAGCGGTGGATGGAGAAGGAGGCAATAACGGAGGAGATGGCGGAGAAGCAACGGAAGTTGAAGGAGGAGATGGTTGTCTGGGAGAAGAAGATGGATCCCATGCTACATCAGTTCCTCGTCGCCCAGGCTAGCCAGTCGTCCCAGGCCCAGCCGCCGCCCCAGTAAATCTCAGTCTCAGTCTCATGCATTACCATTCGGACATTACAGTTTATATTTTTATTTTGTTATTATTGTACGTGCACTATTTACTTTGTTGTTTAGTTCGTACATTTTCTATTTTGTATTCTAGTGCTTTTCGTATAAATTTCATATAATTAAATTTAAAATTATCATCAAATACGAATTTCAATCAACAAAACAAACGAACAATATTAGGAGCCGTGTAATAAATTAAAAAAAAAAAACAGTTTATGTAGCCATGGATAAATATATATCCGTTACTTAATCCACCAACGTATAAATTCTATCCGTTACTACAAATATTTTTTAAAAAATAAACGGTAGCTGTCCAACGAATAGATTTTATCCGTTGGTGATTTTAGTAGCGGATAAAAATCTATCCATTAGAAATCCTATAGCATGGAACAAACCCGGTCAAGATATTATCCGTGGCTAAAAAGACCGATCCGTCTCTAGAGTTAGCCACAGATAATTATTTGTGGCTAATAAGCTGCTACGCCAAAAATGGCCACGATCGAGCTTATTAGACACATAACTATCCGTGGCTAAACCTTTTTAGCCACGCATAGATCCATGGCTAAATGTCAGTTTTTTTGTAGTGCCATATCTCCCAGTCAAAGTGATTCTTTGAACATTTGTAGCCATGATCGAGTTTATGTTATGTAATACTACCTAACCATCCCAAGTTGCTTAGGAGTAGTCATGGAGGTACTGAGATAGTTGTTTTGTCATTATAGTAGTTTTGATCCTTTTCAAAAATTTAACTTAAAGTGAATTTTAACGTTTCAGTTCAGCAAAGATGGTGAGTGATATAACATAGAATATCATCAGGGGTGGCTCTGGGTTTTGGAGGCCCATGATTCATAGCCTAGACTGCAGGAAGAAGGCTTCGCGCATGGTACACCCTGAGTGACCTACGCATAAGGAGTAACATAGAAGACTCCGCCTTGCGGAAGAATAAGACCCCGCCTTGCGGATACCTTATCTGCGCTTAGCATGTAGGAACAGAGATAAATCCGGAACACATGGAAGATAGGTCCCTCGCAACTGCTTCTATATATAAAGGCTCTTGGGTCACACTTAGAGGTATTCCTCACTCTCACCTTCAATATACCACTCTCTAACAACTATTCCATAGCTCAAGTAATGTCTCATACAGGTTTGTCCAAGACAAGACGGTCAAAAGGGATTAACTTCCTTTCTCCCCCATACGCGCAGGTCCTGAATTAAGCAGCATAGGAGGAAGACGATGAAGTAGACTTGGTGGTCTAGACATTCTAGTACTGGTCTCGCTGTCCCCGTAGCGATATAGCATTTGGTTATATCAATGGGTATTTGCAAAAAACAACTTAGAAGCTAAAGAAGTTGCAAAAATATTATTTGCAACATTTGCAAATCTTACTCGTGCCTCACAACTTAGACAGGTGAGGCACTCTTGAACCGCGTCACCATGGGTTGTTTCCAACATCTCCATAGATGTTGTAGACAATGTAAGAATCAAAGAGATTAGACGATGAACCACAAGGACAGATTTAGACAAGCATGTTCATTCATAGATGATTAATCACTACTCTATAGAGATTAATCACTACTCCACTGTACATTGAAATAGTAATTTCATAACACCCCTTGATACACTCTACAATCTTTAATCTTTAAAGACTATACCAAAAGTGCTCAGTTGTATTCGCAGAAAGTAATTTCCAAATTTATCTCCGCCATAATAATTCACGAATTAATTCATTCACACATAACTTAGCGAAGGTAAAAACTCTTCTTTTGAACTTTTCCACTAACTCACTTCATAACCTTTGCTAATTGTTTAATTCAACAGACTATTCTTCCTTCACCTAGCTAGGTTTGTTACTTTTTCTACATTAAGACATTGTTAATAAGCTAAAATTTGAAATTAGTGTAACCTAGGGGTCTCTTTTCGTGATATGGCGTAAATCATAAAAAGTCCACACATAAGAAATGAAGCAAAATCTAACCTTTAGAAAATACAGACGCAATGAAGTACTCGTATATGATTAAAAACTCCAACATTCAAAGCTTCCTCGTCTTTTTGTCCCTCCCAATAAATCTTGCGTGACTCTCTCCCAACAAATACCATTAATAATATAATTAATTAACCATTTATCTATAAGACTATAAGAAACAAACTATACCCAGCTACACTTCCCATTCCAGCTCACTCACTCTTCAATGGAGAAACTCGCCATTTCCTTTGCACTCTTCTCCATTGTTGCCACTTCAGTCCTCTCCAGAGACCTCACCTCCTCCACCTCACACACCCACACTCTCCTCGATGTCTCCTCCACCATCTCAAAAACTCAAACTCTCTTCTCACTCAATTTCCAGAAGGTACTACCCTCACTCCACGAGGTACAACCTTCTTCATCCCTCTCATTCAACGTACATTCTCGCTTCTCCATCCACAAATCCTCCTCCAACGACTACAAAACACTCACCGCAGCGCGACTCGCCCGTGACTCAGCCCGAGTCAGTGCAATCCAAACGCGAGTAGATCTGGCGAGTCTAGGCATTAGAAAATCAGATCTAACTACTCCACTCGAGTCGGAGCTGGAGGAAGAGAAGCTTGAAGGACCTGTCATATCAGGTACGAGCCAAGGAAGCGGCGAGTACTTCTCGCGACTCGGTATTGGTAACCCGCCGACTCAGTCGTACATGGTGCTGGACACTGGAAGTGATATTAACTGGGTCCAATGTGCACCGTGCGCTGATTGTTACCAACAGGCCGACCCGATTTTTGACCCAGTTATGTCCACTTCCTTTTCTACCCTCACCTGTGAAACTGAGCAATGCCGTTCTCTCGACGTTTCTGAGTGCCGCAACAACACCTGTCTCTACGAGGTATACACTTTGTAATTCAACGCCCTTATATTCTGCTCGTTGACTGGGATATTTTTTTTTTTTATTTATGTTCTGTCAAATAGGTGTTCCAAATATTCCTTATCATTAAATTAATTAATTAAAAATTCATTAATTTAATACAGTACTATATAATATACTAATTTTACGCATATACTCATAATAATCATATGCTCATATAATTCCATGTATGCCGTGCATATCCCATGCTTATACACAAATTAATCATTATGCATTATACATTATAGTTTATACAATCCAGATATATAGAGTTACAATTTCAATATTTGAACTCTAAGTATCAAATGATCAATTTCGAAGAATAAATCATATTTCCTTAGACCTTAGTCATAGTTGAAAACTTATAAATTAATTTCTGTTCGATGTTAGGTTTTGTTAAGTTAAGCTCATCTTCTTAGTTATGTTAAGACGAAGAAGAAGAGAGCCTAATACTAATAGTTCGTCGTCTAACACAATTTATTTTATCCTATAGATACTATAGATAATACTCCCTCCATTCTACTACCAAAACTATTATTTCGGTCAAATCCTTTCAAATTTCAAATTCGAATCTCAATTACTTTTTTAACTATAATAACTATAATGATAAAGTATTTATTATAATGACATAAAGTATTTAATCAATTTATATATAGTATGAAAATATTGTTAAATATTTTATCATTATAGTTTAATAGTTTAAGATTAATCGATTTATAGTAATAGGACACTTCATAAGGAGTAGATGTTATATGAAGTGTACCATATTAATTTCGGCTGATATAATGTCATGACTAATTATGTAACAGGTATCATACGGAGATGGGTCGTACACAGTGGGAGATTTCGCGACGGAGACGATTACATTCAGCGACTCGGCCAAAGTGTACAATGTGGCAATCGGTTGCGGCCACAACAATGAGGGGTTATTTGTCGGTGCTGCCGGTTTAATGGGTTTAGGTGGCGGCCCGTTATCCTTCCCATCTCAAATCAACGCTTCCTCCTTCTCCTACTGCCTCGTCGACCGTGACTCCGACTCCGCTTCCACGCTCGAATTCAACACCCCCTTACCATCCGACGCCGTGGCAGCTCCTTTACTAAAAAACTCGAAAATGGACACGTTTTACTACCTCGACCTGGCCGGGTTAAGTGTCGGTGGCAAGGCGTTGCCGATTCCGCTATCGACGTTTCAGCTGAACAGCGGGGGAGACGGTGGAGTGATTGTCGACTCCGGCACGGCCGTGACGCGTTTGCAGACGGAGGCGTATAATCAGCTGAGGGATGCGTTTAGAAAAGGGGCAGGGAATCTGCCGTTAACGGATGGAGTTGCGTTGTTTGACACGTGTTATGATCTTAGCTCGAGGAAGAGTGTTGAGGTGCCAACGGTGTCGTTTAGGTTCTCTAACGGTAAAGAGCTGGCGTTACCGGCTAAGAATTATCTGATACCGGTTGATTCGACTGGGACGTTCTGTTTTGCGTTTGCTCCAACTTCGTCTAATCTTGGGATTATTGGAAATGTTCAGCAACAGGGGATACGTGTCAGTTATGACCTGGCTAATTCTGTTATTGGATTCTCCCCAAATAAGTGTTAGATTTCAGTTTCACTCTTTTCCTATTACTACTACTACTACTTGAAAAAAATATGCATAAATTAAATAGGTTATTTACTTTTTTTTTTTTTTTTAATTACTGTGGGGTGAGTTTTGATTCTGGTAGAATTTATTTTGGAGTAGATGTGTGTGTGGGTGAGTACATGAAGGTGGGCCTGAAATCAATAACTGTAAGCCCATGAGTTGGGCCCATGAAGAGTGTGAGTATTATTGAGTGCAGCAGTGTTCTGCTTTTTTTTTTTATCTTTCTTGTATAGCAGTCAGCAAAACTAAATGTAAGTGGCAACTTTTGTGTGAGAGTATTTATTGAAGGTTGGTGCAAAATTTATAGTAAATTTAAAGCTATATATGATGAGGGACATGTATCACAATTAATGTGGGGCTTGCTTGTCAAACGTAGTAGCAATTTTACTAAACGTTGGAAATTTATTAGTAATTTGCAAAAAACACCTTATTTTTAATATTTTACAAATAAGTCACAAATTTATTAAATACATTAAATACACACAAATTACAACTAACACAATTTCATACGTTCATTACTTCTTCTCCACAACAAATACTTCAGAAACAATCTCTTCTGAATACAAATTTTCAACATGGAATGGCCACCTTGGACTGAAGAATGGTCGAAGTATGAAAATTATGAGGTAAAGATTACTGATTTTATGTGTATTAAGCCTTTTTTTTTTTTTTTTTTTTTTTTTTTGTAAACCGCAGCAGGCAAGCTTGCCTGCTGCTAATGGCTAGCAGCAGGCCGCGGCCTGCTGGCTGCTGCTCGCGCGGAGCAGCAGGCCGCTGGCCTGCTGCTACCCGCGAGCAGCAGGCCCGCGTATAGGTCCGTTTTTATTTTTTTTTAATTTTTTTTTATTTTTTTGCTAATATATATATATATATATCCAATTACATCAAACTTCAACTTGTTATATTAATTGATCTTCATATTTTATTGATGCACACATTTGATTTTCATTTATGATATATATGTTGTTGCTTCTGTTTTTTTTTTTTACAAATTATTAGAACAAATGTACGTATTTATCTCATATATCAATTTATTGATTAGTATACATTTTTATTTTCAGGTTAATGATGATGGGAATGATAAGGAGCAAGATCATATGTATGATGACATGAATTACTTGTTCAATAGTCTTGGAGAATTTCCTACAAGAATAGCCGCAGAAGATGAAGTTAGGCGAATTGGTCGGGAAAATCACATGTACTTCACAGTTGTCACAGCACATGCAAATCGGATTTACCTTGGTTGTGAACGTAGTGGGAAGTACAGAGCGACGACGAGTAAAAATGTCAATGTTGTGAGTCGCCATTCAAGTGGGACGAAGAAGAATGAATGTCCCTTTCAGTTGAAACTAAAAAGAAATTGTGATAATGGTCCATGGGTTGTACGCACAAGCGAGAATAGAGGGAGGCATAACCATGCACTTGGGAAGCACCCTAATTGGCATACATCGGCGGCAAAGTTGAGCGAACCGGAGCTAGAACACATACATAAGTTGTATATGACTCGAACGAAGCCAAAGAGTATCCTGCAAGAGGTAAAGTTGTTGAATAAAGATAATGTGAGCAACATCAGACATGTGTACAATGCAATTCACAAAAACAAGAACAAGGATAGGGATGGGCTAACCACGATGCAATACTTTCTGAAGTTACTCTCCGATCACCATTACTATCATAATGAGCGAAAGGAACCAGGTAATAATCATGTTGGTGAAGTTTTTTTTGCTCACCATCATAGCGTTGATTTGGTTCGACTATATCCTTATGTTATTCTCTTGGATGCCACATATGCAACAAATCTATATAATATGCCTTTGGTTCAAGTGATGGGTTTATTGCCAACCGGTAAGAATTTTCATGTTGCATTTGCATGCATCTACCATGAAAAGGAGGATAGCTATGTGTGGATAATGAGAGAGTTGAAGAAATTTTTTAGTGCTGTTGAGTATCCAGGTGTTTTTGTTACAGATAGAGAGCAAGCCCTTATGAACGCCATTGATACTGTTTTTCCGGAGAGTGGTCGTCTACTTTGTAGGCGACACATTTCAGAATGTGTACATAAGAATTTTGTTAAACACTCTGGAAGTCGAAAGTATGAGAGGGCAGTTAGGGCAAGGTGGAAGAAGGTTGTGAACTCACAAAGTGTTGATGAATATGAAAAACATGTGGATGATCTACTTTATACTTGGAGATTCTTACCACTATTTGGAGAGTATGTCAAGAAGACATGGTGTGATCCGCATCATGAAAATTTTGTGTCGTACTGGACAAGAAAATATCTACATTTTGGAACTCAAACAACCAACAGGTACCATTGACTCAATTTTCTTAATTACTATTGTCCTTTCATTATCGTAAAAGCACACCACTTGCATAAATTTATCATATTCAATTATGCAATCTTTAATATTATTGCAGGGTAGAAAGTGCGCATGCTCAACTGAAGTCCTGGATTAGAAATTCGAGGAGTAATTTTCCTACCATTTTTTTGAAGATCCACGAGATTGTTGAAGATGAATTGAATCATATTAGATCTGATTTCGAGCTGAATAGAACGAAGGAGTCTCATCATTGTAGAGCAAATTTGTTGTTTCGAAGGCTTGGTGGGATTGTTTCGCATGATGCAATACATTTGATGGCTAACGAGTTAGAGGAGTGGAATAAAAGATGCTATGACGCAAAATGTAGCGGGGGTGATGCTCCTATTTGTATATGTGAGTTACGCAGCACACATGGGTTGATGTGTGCATGCCACATGAAGAAGCTTGAAGATGAATATACTCCAATCGACCCAATTGATATTCACCCATTCTGGAAAACTCTTGATTTGGATAAGAAATATTCTTGGGATGATTCCAGAAAAGCCACTGTTGATGATATATGTGACGAAGCATTCAGAGGCTTCAAGGAAAGTGCATCTGACGTGCAGAAGAGGATGTTATCTCAATATATCCATGAAATGAGGTTCCCCGCGTCAACCACATTTGAAGAGCCAATTCATCATAAGCACAAAGGACGACCTCCTAACGCTGAGGGGAAAAGATACCAAAGTGAATATGAGAAGGAGAAGAAGAAGGATGAGAAGAAAGATAAGAATGAAAAGAAAGATAAGAAGGAAAAGAAGAAGGATGACAAGAAAGATCAGAAAGATGAGAAGAAAAATGAGAAGAAAGATAAGAATAAAAGGAAGAAGGATGAGAAGAAGGATCAGAAAGATGAGAAGAAAAATGAGAAGAAAGATAAGAATGAAAAGAAGAAGGATGAGAAGAAGGATCAGAAAGATGAGAAGAATCAAAAGGACAAGATGAATGAGAAGGAAAAGGCTACGAAACAACTGTTCAACTTTGAATATAGCTCATGGATGCCGGTTCGTTTAGCAGACTATATCACAGGATGGTTGAATGTTGACTCTGATGGGAATTGTGGGTACCGAGCACTAGCACACTATAGGTACGGGACACAGGAAAAATGGATTCAAGTGCGTCTGGACATAATTCAAGAGATGAGACTCTACAAAGACAAGTATATAGCCATTGCAGGTATGTTGGCTTCCTTCTCATAATTTTTTTCTATTTTTATTTCATTGAAACATGTACATAATGCTATTTATTATATAATATAAATATGAAACTTTCAATTGTTATTTGACTTGATCTGCAGGAGGTTGTGTTGAATACCAAAGGCAAATTATTAGTTTGACTCATTTTGTTGGGGGATGCGATAAACCTAACTGGTTGAGTATGACAGAACTCGGTCTAGCAGTTGCGACTAAGTATCAGAAAGTTATCCATTGTTACCGTGCAGATAGTAGCTATACATTCGTACCATGGGAATCGCGCGCTGATCCAGAACACCCACGACCAGATCCACCCGCAGAAGAATGGTCAATTGGTATGAGCAGCAACCACTTCTTTGTGATACACGTGGACCCAGGAGCCTCGATCGGGAACTTCATCATTTTTTGGAAATATCATAGGGTGCCACAGGTAGCTCATTGGAAAGATTGGTATGTAGAGAGAGGGAAAGTATGATGAATTCTTGTTAGTTTTTCATAGAATAGCTTTTCACATTTCTGATTTATGATTGCAATATCTTATACAATTTTCCTAATTATTTAGAATCCCCATTATTTATTTTTGTGGTTAGTTTTTGTAAAATAGTGGCATTGCAATAACACAAACTAACATTCGAAACACCCATAGAATAATAATTCAAGTCTCACAAACATAAACTAACATCCAAAAAATAATAATTTAGGTCCAAACCAAACACATAGAAAAACACAAACGTCAAAGGGTTCGAGTATCCGGAACACAAATTAAACTAAAACATAAAAGACACGGTCATTGTAGTGCCTAATCAACTATCCTACGAGGCTTCTTGACTAGCATACGGGACAGTTGATGCACAAGGTTTTTCATGTCATCATAAGTGGGAGATGGATTGGTCTGCGGATGGAATGGGGCGACCATATCCGTGATAGTCATAAGCAATTCCGCTTCAGAATTCTTATCCTGAACTGCATTCTGGACAACCTCTCTATTTACCTTGGGATGTGTCCTAGGAATATACCAAAGTAGGTAATCAGTAGTATCACTCTCAATTTGAAATGTATTAAGCCTCACAGACCTGAAAGATTAAGATACATATAGTTAGTCATAATGGTCTTCAAATGAAAAATTTTAAATAGACCATTTAAATTTGCATGTAGTCATAGTTACCTCTGTGATAGGTTGCATAAGTGGCTCCGCCATTTCAAAAACATGGTTCGGTCGACATGGTGTTCCAGAATGTATTGACGTGGTGTCTCTGTCCTCACAGCTTTTACTGGATGAATTGGTGCGAATGGAATAGACTGTCCATATCCAAACTGTCTCATGACACGATCTGGCATATATGGCTCGGTGTAACTCCGACAATGTAGAATACCCTCAAACAGTGTTATCGGAACTTCCTGGGAAGGGTTGTCCCCAAATGGTGTCCAGTTCACCTGAGTACGAAACAAAATTGTACATTTGACGATAATATTCAAACAGAACTAAAGTCAGAATTCAAGTAAACTAGGAAACTTACTTGGTTGGCACGCAACTCGTCCAACTGAATACGGATAGACTTCAGTAATGATTCCTGCTCAGCTAGTCGGTTTGGGGACGGT
This sequence comes from Plantago ovata, assembly GCA_028274465.1. Classification (NCBI taxonomy): domain Eukaryota; kingdom Viridiplantae; phylum Streptophyta; class Magnoliopsida; order Lamiales; family Plantaginaceae; genus Plantago; species Plantago ovata. The sequence continues at coordinate 105,940,162 of CM051456.1, read as the reverse complement.
ATCCATCTTTTTGCCCAAGGACCATCTACCACATCTGTTCTTCCCCTTGGACGAAAAGGCGGGAAGTATTCATAAATCCAAGCCTGTAATTAATGCATTGTATGTTAATTCAATAATAAGTATTATAACGACAACATTAGATAAAAAGCACTGACGCTGACACTAACCTGTAGAAGTGTGAGACAACCAGCAATGTTGGTGCATCCAGCTCGTGATGCCTCTCCGAGTTGTCTGTACAAGTTGGCCAATGTAGCTGCACCCCATGCATAGTTCTGAACACCATCACTTTCATGTAGAAACTCTAGAAAACCGGCGTGGACAAGAGTGGTTGTCTTATCAACGAACAATGTCGTGCCAAGGAGCCACAACAAGTACGTTGAAAATACAGAGTTGTTGTTCAAATTACCCTGTTTTAGGCGCTTCTCCAATACATCAAACCCACACCGACCATGCTTCCAACCAAGTTCCCTTCCCAATTTGTCATCCAAAGGCAATTCCAGCAGAAGTCCCATATCTGTCATCAAACCCTCAGTCGTGCGACTAGAAATCACAGGCTTACCAGTCACGGGGATCTGTAGAATATACCATACATCGTGTAAAGTGATGGTCATCTCACCGAATGGCATGTGAAAGGAGTTGGTCTCAGGCTGCCATCTCTCAACAAAAGCTGATATAAGAGCGTGGTCAATAGACTTGTACATACAGTCCTTCAGGTGGTATAGCCTACTTTCCTTCAACCATGTCAATACATCATAATTTGCATCTTTTTCTGGGATAGAGAGATTCTTTGATCTTGCATGTCTTGAATGACAATGCAAGCACCTAAGGACCTATAAAAAAAACAAAACATGTTACAACAATATTAAATATTATGTGACCAACATAATAATTCAAGTCTCACAGACATAAAATTGACTGACCTCCCCTTATGCCATATTTGGTATGCAATATGGTGTTTGAACGAAGGCAATAACTCCTTTAGTACTGGCCCTCCATCAACTCCCAAACTCATCGGGCTACCATGCACATTACCCTCCATGTCACCATGAATATGTTCTCTCGGCCCTAAATAAAGTAAAAATTAAAAAGAAGAACCTAAACAATATTAACTGATAAAATCACAAGAAATTGAATTACCTTGCAAATTATCATAAGTTTCTTCATCGTCTTCCTCATCACTAGCAATCTCATGGGGATTAATCCCTTTACCTTTACTGCGAAGGTTATCAAGATATGCATCTCTCTCCATATCTTTAAGTGTACCACTAGATATCGAAGTATCATCATCATCGGAACTATCCACCATGGTCTCAGTTGCACGTGCAGACTGTTCATGCACTTGGGTACTCTCACTTTCCTGCTCCATGTCATCCCTCGTAGCCCTTGCTTTGGCCTCAACAGGAAGCCTACGTCCTTCTTCTGCACGCTTACGGTTTGATTGAGTAACAACCCTTCCTTGCAAGCGTCCACCACCAACATCTTCCCAATATCCTTTCTTTCCACCCTTATCCATCTATAAATACAACAAAGTAAGATTAGAATGAACAATCAATATCTCTACAACTACGTATATATACAACAAGTCATTAATTTATTACCAAATTATAAGGGGACATGAGAAATGTGTGCATCAATAAAATATGAAGATCAATTAATATAACAAGTTGAAGTTTGATGTAATTTGATATATATATATATATAGCAAAAAAAAATTAAAAAAATAAAAAAAAATAAAAAAAAATAAAAAAATTAAAAAGACACACCAGGCCGCTGGCCTGCTATTCCGACCGAACAGCAGGCCGCGCGGCCTGCTGTTCCGGCCGAGCAGCTGCGGCTGCTCGGCCTTAATATGGGCGGCGGTGGTTTTCCGCCGCCCATATACGCCACACATATACTTTAAAAAAAAAAAATTAAAGAACTAACCTTGATTTGAGTTTGATGATATCTCTTGGTGTGTTCTTCAAGTTGAATTGAAATATGTTGATTAGGTTATTGATTTAGAGGCTTGATTTATTTAAGTTGGAATTGTGATGATTTTAAAAGTATTGGGTTAATTTGTAAAATTATAAATTTATAGATATTTTATGTAATTTACAATAAATTTCCAACATTTAGTAAATTTATGTTCCGACGTTTAATATTTTCCATTAATGTAGGCGGATAGTTGTATTGAAATTTAAGTGAATGACGGGTTATCTGTGGTGGATTTTGAGATTCGATCTTTAATTTTAATTTTAATGAAAGTTTATTTTATTTTTGGAAAATCACTTTAAGCACCCTGCATGTATGTCAATTTACATCTGACCTCAACTTAAAATCCCTAATGAAAATTGTGCTCCTCAAACATGCCCTTACCTGTTTGCCTATTTTGTAAATTTCAAAACACGTTTTTCCTTTTCTTTTATCCTTTTTATCTTTCTCTTTTTTCTTTCCTTCTTCTCTTCAAAATTCTAGTACTGAAAATTCCGGCAGCTCCAAAAGCTCCGATTGCTAACAGTAGTCCTTAATTAGGAAGCTAGCTAAGAGACAGTCGCGGTTTGAAATATTTATTAAAATGAATTTTAAGATGTTTCATCTATGTGAAATGTCTTGATAATGATGGAGTAGTTTTCTATCCAAAATGAAGAAATGCATTTATTGGCCTAGGGAAGAATTGTTAGTAAGTAGCCTTTAGAAGGTCGTCATGTCGCTAGTTGAAGTAGAAGTAGTTCTTCCCAATTTCAAGGACCGACTCAAGTACTAGATATTTATCGTGGTTAGTATCTATTTGCATTTATAGATGATATTGTTAGAGCATGATTGGTTGGCCATTTTTACATGTAAAGTGGCGTTGACCGCCACAAAACCTCCCAATTGGTTCTTATTTCGTGTGTACGTGAAAAATCCCAAGCAGCTTGGGGATTTGTACAAATGTGAAAAAGATGCTGATTTTTACACTCCTCTGCCCCCCACCTCCGGTTTTGGTCCAAGCCCAGATGTGTTTTGGACAGCCCACCTGATAAGACGTATTAACTCCCAAAGTTCGAAACAATTACTGCAACTGTCATCTGCCCTTGTAATTACTCCTTTATTTATTTATTTACTTTTTTGTTTTGTTTAGGTAAAAAAAACTTTATGTGCATTATTGAACCAATAATGTACTGGCACGAGCCATGCTTCTACGTACTTTACTTAACATGAAAAGCATAGTTAGCAAGGAATAATAAAGGATCATTGAGCGAAAAATATATACGAGTACTTTTTTTTTGAAAAGTTATATATACGAAGTTTTCACTTTTCTTTTTCCTTTCTTTTTTTTTTCCCAGTTCTATGATTGTTATTACAAGTTCTATAAAACTTTCGCTCTTCTTCAGCTGGATTGGTGTCACTTTCATAGGAATCGAGATCATTCAGGTATGCTTCATCTTTCGGCTGGTCACTGAGACTTGTTGGCCAAAATAAGGGTAATTCCGTCCTTTTACCAGTTTGCAGCAAAACACCCAACAGAACACCTTGTTCACTTAAGTACCAAACAAAAGTTTTTGCATTTACTCCCTCAACTTTCTGCATTCCTAAATAAGAACCAATCGGTGGTTTTTCCTTTTTTGGTGGTCAAACTTGGCGTTTTTACATATAAATTAGTTCCGGACAGGGAGGAGGTGTTTTGGAGTTGTTGACTGTAAATGCAAAGTGACATTTACCAATTGACATCTTAATTTTAATTTTGAGTAATCAAACCCAAATTTTGGTCATATTGTGAAAACGGCAAACGTTGAGGGTCCTAAACCTTTTCATATATAATCTACCTTGGCAATTTGTTGTTATCATGTACGTTTATTCTACTCCACTTAAATCCTATTATAACATTCTTGTCATTCATGCTTGTTAAACTGTTGACGTTATGGTCCTTCAAATATCCGAACTTGATGTTAATCTTGTTGCATTCAATATTTAAACCGATTGTCTACTTCATTATATCTGTTGATTGACTTTGATCATCCAACACCTAGATGTTTCGCTTCTTGACCACCATGTCCCTTATTTACACTGAGAGCCTTCCTTTTTCGTTCATTGTAATGACCATCTATTGCACTTAGCTAATTACCTAACCAGTATACTTGTGATTAATGATTTTTAACCTTCATTTGTCTATCACCTTGACTTTTATTTATTTTGTTGATGTTCCTTGTCTTTTCTTTTGTTCTCTCTTTTCATATAAACTATTGACACCGTTCTTAAACCTCAAGTCCTTCATAATACATATTTTTATAATTCTGAGGCCTATACGAGTACATGTACATGTGTTCATACTTAACCATGTTAACGTTATCTCAATGAGCATGCATATTAATGTACCAGTTACCGTATCTGTTGGGTCCTGGGACAGTGGCGGGTGACTGTCGAACGGAACGAACTGATTCAGTTGTCATTACGTGCTGAAATCTATCTGCTAGATGTTGAGTCTAGTCGGAGGCATGCCATGCTCTACGATCTGAATATGCATGCACCCGGACATGTTGATCTGTTCTTCATGCGAGGTCGCTCCTTGGCTATGGAGGCACAAGGTAGTATGACAGTTATGGAGACAAAAGGAGGTATCTTAGTTATACTGTTATTGATTCTCATATATGTACTGCTCGATATTGTTATGAGTTTTATTGTTATTTCGCTGCAATCTACCGCTTGCTTTCTCATTTGCCATTGTACCCTCACTAAGTCAGCAAAGACTTACTTCGTTTGATTAAATTCTCAACAGATTAAAAAGTTCATTGATAAATGACAGATACCATAAGGTTCTAGGCTAATTTTGATATTTCCCTTAATGGTGCCTGGTTACTATGGCACGAGTAATTAAGTTGTTTTATAACAAGACAGTGGTGAACTATAAGCTTTTCTGTACGATCACAAGCATATGCATGTCTTTGTTATCAATGAAATGTGTCGAAGTGAATGGTTTTCGATGGGTTTAATTCATGGCTCAAGTGTACATCCCGAGTATTAAATTTCTTTAAGTTCGCTTCTTCAACGTTATGAAAGTCTATATTGTGGTTGCTATAAAGTTGGAGGCGAGTGGTGAGCCCACTTGGCTTAGAACGTCCACGTCACTATGGATACAGAAACCGATCAAGAAAGATTTTCTCTTCCTCAAGCGATGAATTGGAGTGGACTGCCTAGGACGCGACTACATCAGTTGAGACGTATAATATATGATGGGGAGTTACATGGGATATCAGAGCCTAGGCTTTAAATTCTAAGGAACGAGTGGGATAGTAGTAAATTCCCAATTGTTAGTGATGGGTGAATAAGAGAATCTTTGTGTTGCATTTAGTACGTAGAGATGACAAGAAGAGCGTTGACCATCTATATAATGTGGTATTTTACCCTAGCATTAGCATTAGTGAGAAAATTTCCTTTGAGAACTTCTTGAAATAGAGCCTAGATAAGAGTTAAGTTATTGGTCGAAAAGAATAATCTAAATACCAACTTCAGCCATGTGTAGGACTTGACATACTAAAAAAAAAAAAAAAGCACCATGAATGTGTTAACTTTTAATTACATCTGACCCCGGTTAAACGACCACTTTTCAAATTGATCCACCTTTCCTAAACAATTACATCTAAGTCCAAAATGGATCAAATTTAGTTAAAATAATTACATCTGGACCCCAAAATTGGGGTCTATATGTAATTAAATCTTTTAATAGGGGTGGCATGTGTAATAAAAAATTTAATTGGGCTAATCTGTAATAGATGAAAATAACAAGGGTATCAGATGTAATTGTCCCGACTATAAACTAAGTATGTATAGGCTTACAAGAAGAATGTCGTAAGGTATTATGACTTTAGAAGTTAGGGTCATTTGCATATGGTACCCTTGTTAGTGTTTTTAATTACATCGAAGCCCCCCTTAGTCCGGAGTTTACATCCATACCCTGACTAGATGAAATTAATTACATTTGGATCCACGAACTTGACTTTTCGCGAACTTATTCATTGAAATTACTTTCTTACCCTTAGGCAATTATTAGATTTTTAAGTTGACCAAACAATTTGAGATTTTGTTTATTACATTTTTAACCCAAATATTTTCATTTTTACAAACTTAACACTATTTATTTAAAAACGAACCCACGTAATTTTATAATATTTCAAAATGGTCTAAAAACTTATTTAAAAACAAACCCTATAAAAATATATATTTCAATATAGTCCTAAATTATTAAAAACAAAAAACAAAAAAAAGCAAAAAAAAAAAAAAAAATTCCGATCGCTCCAAACCGGAGCTGTTAAACAACTCCGATCCGGAACTGTTAACAACTCTAGATCTGGAGCTTTTACAGCTCCAGATCGGAGCTGTACAGCTCCGATCCAGAGCTGTTTAAACAGCTCCAAATCGGAGCTGATGGGCCAATTTGAACTCTTCTTTTGAATCGTTTTACTATTATTGTATCTACGACGTAAGGCCCTACTTGAAGGTTCCTAAAAGAGCTTTAGCTTGTTGTGAACCCTGCTCCTATTCCAGGACGGACTGGCATTCTTTGGAATGAATGATTGAACATAAACATGGGTCGGCATCAAAAAGTCTTAATCAAGTATGGAGTTAAGGTAAACTGGCGGGGAGAAGACAATTGCTTGAATGATGATGGGATGAATCTGTCTGGATCTGACCTGATTCCCCATCCAGCGGTAAATACTCATGTCCAAAACGACTCTACTGTCGTAGAGTGGTTTATCTGCCCATTCATGTGCATGAGATACTATGTCATGAAGATCTGTGAAATTGTTGAGGAGCAAATAAAATAATGTAATGTAGATTTGGAGCTCCGATTTGGAGCTGTTTAAACAGCTCCAAATCGGAGCTTTTACAGCTCCGATTTTGGGCTATACAGTCCCAAAATCGGAGCTGCTCTGACGCCGGTACCGGAATTGATGAAGAAGAAGATGGGAAAAGAAAAAATAAAAATAAAAATAAGAAGTGTTAAGGGTATTAAAAATTTAATTTTTCTTTTTTGAGTTAAGACCGCGTTTGGATGAACAGTACCGCTTTTTTTGGTCAACACAAAATGGGGGAAATCGGGCTATATGTAATTCTGGGACTAACGGGGTGGTAGATGAAAAGAGGTGTCCCAGTAGGGGTACCATATGATATTTACCCTAGAAGTTATTACCACGATCCTAACTAACCACTTCTGACTTTTAATCTGAGAGTAATTAATTAAAAAACCAAATAATAATAATAATAATAATAATAATAATAATAATAATAATAATAATAATAATAATAATAATAATAATAATAATAATAATAATAATAATGTATTACTAACATATGAGTTTGAAATTTAAGATGTTAGTTGTATGTAGATAAAGTGAAAAGTGAAAATGCCTAAATCTAACAAGGATGCTGCATTTTGAGATTTCGACATTGATAACCAAGAGCAGAACAATAGGAGGTCATCCGACCAACAACCTCATGGAACGAAATGAAGAAGGGCTGAACAACCAACCAATGTTTGAGATGTTCACTCAGTCAGTTCATGCAGTGCCTTCAACAATGTGCACCGACTGCAAATGTTACATCAAGTTGAACACTCAACCACCTAAAGACAAATGCTTAGATTGGTTCATAAATTTCTACCCGCCCACATTCAAGGGTGAACATGATGATCGCAAAGCTTGAAAGAGCTCCACCTAATTGGTGAATCCTGATTAAGATACCGTGGGACCAAGAAGGTACTATGGCTACCTAGGTTAATTCACTACAAATATCTAAGTGTTTAGCGATGGAACATTCCGTCGCTAAACAACCCCGAATCATTGCTAGGTTTTTTTAGCGAATAAGCCATCTCTAAAACATTGGTCGTTAAATTGTAGCGACGGCTTTAGCTAGATGCTGAAAAGAGTAACATTCAAAAGTTTGTTGAAGGGTTTAAATCAGACATTTAATGGGATTTGTTTCGCTAGAGTTTCTTCATTGTTTGAGTGTCGTTTATAAGACCTTGCAAGTAGAGGATAAGATTCAAGAATTACGAAGGGTAGGACAAAGAAAATAAAAAAGAAATAAAAAAAAGATTGGAGACTCGGTGGGCCAAGTAGTAAATATCGAAACCAAACTCAGGGAGACAACACCGGAGCCAACAAATATCGTGGAAGGTAAGATTTTAATAAATGGACATGTTGGTTTATCTTTTCTATTCCTTGTGCTACAAATCTTTCATTTCTCGATCTTTTGTTGAAAACTTTGAAAGATAAGACTGTTAGGACCTAGTATTTTGATGAGCAACCACATGAAATACTATTTAATACAGAAAGTCTTGCGAAGCACTCTTAAAGTTCCAATTTGAACAAGTGTAAAAAAGTAAGCTTGTTATCTGTTAGACTAGTGACATGTATACGATGTTAGGTTATCCTTGTAAGTTTTATTTTGTAGATCATTCAATAAGGAGCCTCCACCAGCAAAGGTGATCAAGATTGAAGACAAAGATCAAGCTACAACAAATCAACTAAAAATATTTATTCTCCAGTAAGCAATATCTCAAAAATACCTTAGAAAGGATGTACTACTATAACATCTCTCTCTCTGAATAAGAGACGACTCTAAAACGATTTCGGACGGTAAGAGCTCAGAATAGGAGAAATGAAAAAAAAAATCTCAACAAAGTGCTCTGAAGATTGCATGTGCTGCTGTGCATGGGTGTTGGACTAGATCACATGAAGCGAAAGCGAGAGCGTGAATGATAAAGCGAGAGTGAAAGCGTAAATACGAAAAAAGTAGAGAGCGAGAGCACCTTTGAGCGATGATTGATAAATAATTAATTTAATATATTTATAGTTTATAATGTGTTTTTGTATAATAAACCTTCAAATTCAAAATTCATTCAAAATTCATTGGGCCTGACATAAACATCTCCAATTAGTCCACACCCATGTTCCAATACCTAGGCCCATGCACTATCCAATTTTAATCCAACTCAAGTGACACCATTGAGTCATTGACCACACAACATCATCTTCCTCCCCCTTTCACTTTCATGTGCCTAGCAATGAGATCCCCAATTTTCCATCAAAAAACAAAATCTTATTCATTAGCTTAAAAAGTTGCAGACGTTTTTATCTCAGGCGTTCCCCTGTAAGTTAGCCTTTAAAGTTTACAGCTCTGATTTGGTTTTCTCAGCCTCTCCACTTTCTCGTCATTGTGTGTTCGGGTTAGTTGCAGATTTGGTCCCGTAAGTCTAAGTCCACTTCGTATTTGGTCCTTTGTTTGCCCCATACGGTCGATCCTCTACGTATATATGAAGTGACATGTCACTGATTTGGCACTGAGGTGGCCGAATTGGCTGGAGAGGAATTGAAATCTGGCAAGTGAGAGTGCCAATTGACAAAATTGAAATCCCCCTTTCTATACCCTAACCCTAATACATTCAATTCCCAAAATTATAATTGAACCCTTTTTTTTCGATTTTAATTTCTTGTTTCATATTCATCTCAATCAAACTCTGTTTTTCAAAACATGATTTAACTTGATTAAGCTCAGTAACAGATCTTATTCAAGCTCTGTTTTCAGAGCTTCTAAAGCTCTGTAATAGAGCTTTAAAAGCTCTATGAAAACAGAGCTTTAAATGCTTTGTCACATAGCTTCATAAGCTCTGTTTTAAGAGCCTAATGTAGCTTTGTAACAGAGCTTATGAAGCTCTGTTTTCAGAGCTTGATGAAGCTCTGTAATAGAGCTCATCAAGATCTATTTTCAGAAGTTTATAAGCTCTGAAAACAGAGCTCGATTTGTTTTTAAATTTGGAGCTAAATTAAGTGAAATGGAGGTGATTGGGAGTGTAATTGATGACTGGAAGCATGGACCAAGTGTATACGAACGAATTTGGACGTTTATACGCCGAATTCTACGCTCTGAGGGACTCAATTCGCAAAGATCGTGAAACAAAGGACCAAAACCGAAGTGAACTTGAACTTAAGGGACTAAAAGTGCAATTAACCCTTGTGTGTTCTACTGGTGATTTCAATCTTTTTCTTCTCTCTCTGACTTTATCTTTATGCTCTCATCACACTTAGCCTTGGTAAAGGAACTTTGTGATGCTAAATCTCAACACCAAGAGCCAAAAGAAGCCGTTGCAAGCAAGTTTTGATTGTTTTTTTGGTGGACGAATGAAGAGATCCTTAGAACGCGCTGTATGCTTTCCTAGAGCGATATATAGCGCGTTTTTCGCTCTGAAAGCGCCAGAGCGCAATTCGAGCGAAAAACGGATGGGTTAGTGAACGCTCTATGTGACCTAGGTATTGGATCCATGTGGGAGGAGCATATACAGGTCGTCTACGTCGTGGCATTTACAAAAACAAAAAATTATATGTAACATATTCTCAGTTGAATTTAATGAAAGAACCAAGACAAATACCAAAAAGAAAATATACTAAACCAAAAAGAAAAAGAACAATGACATATCAAATGAAACAGGGACCAAAATGATCAAACATTTACAATTAACAATGGAGACAACCAGAAATTAAAATGTTTTGAGTTGAATTTTAGTTCAAGTTAAGTTGAATTTAGTTCAATTTGAGTTCAAATTTCACTTAATTTTTTAATTCTAATTCAATTAAATTTAATTCAATTCAATTTTAATAACACCCATAGCACTAATTGGTCAAAGGGTTGACCAAAGCGCAGTTGGTTACTCACTCATGCACAAACTGAAAACACTTAACTTTGACGATCCTCTCAATGGATTCCCATGAAAAAAATAAGGTGCACCTTATTCTCAACCCTTTTAAGTTTTAAATTTTCTGAAATTCTGAACATTACATACAAAACTAATTTAGGATTAAAATGGAACATAGGGGAGAGTATATTGTCAGATCTATTTCTTTGTATATACATGTATTCATTGTATAAATTTGTATACCATTACCAATCCACAACCACGATAACAACGCTGATCGATCATTCACGTAGTTGTAATAATTAATGTTCATTTGTTAAATTAAATCAGACGACCCAAAAAATGAGTTTCAAAAAACATACGTACTACATACATCGGAGTGGGGTTGACACTTCACACTGTCTCGAAAATGGATATTAACTCCCATTTAATTTCTTATCCTAACACATGAAAAACATACATGTACAGTATCATCAGCATATATGCCATCATCTTATTTTAAATCATATTGTATTATTGTTCACTCCTTTTTTAGGACTTCAATTCGATTCATGCTATTAATGGCAGATTATGGCCCTCAGGGGGTGGTGGTGGCCTGGGTGAATAAGAATATTAGTGTATTTTGTTCGTCCAAACCAAAGCCATATCAGATTTTACTGCTGCAGGTTGGAGGAGGATGTTAGCTTATTAGCTAGCTAAGCCTGTGTTGGTTTTCAAGAGGATTTTGAGCTTTTATTTACCTAAATCCTTGAGATTCTTTGTTAGGTTTAAACTCCGTTTCCATGAGGGTCCTTATCTTTTTGTAATTTTAAAATACGATGGATGTGCTTAAAATTAATTATCCTAACATAATAGCAGATGTTGTAGTGCGTAAGCTTAAACTAGGGGTCGAATCTGTCAGAAAACTTAAAAAAATCATACAACTACTAACATATCAGAATCAGAACATGCATAGCCATCAATATCACATACAAACTCAAGCCAAGTGTATACCGGATAACTTTGAAACGTAGGAATAAATATGCAATCACATGCTCAGAGAAAACTACTTACGGTCTATGGAGAAACATTTCAATTCTAAAAAGACCTTGATAGAACTGCTAGTGCGCCTGCGGAGGGTCGTCAATCCTTAAGCACTCACTGGGGATCGACAACGGTGTTCCAACGAAACATATTGGGCAGTACCAACGCAAAAGTTCCAACGAAACATGTTGCGTTGCCTCTCGCAACGAAATTACAACAAAGTACCAACGGTAATTTACTCTTAAAAATCAGAATATGAAATAGCAACAATGTACCAACAAATTATCACAATTGTTTAGGTTCCAATAAATTTTTGTTGGAACATTTGTTGGAAATATTAGAACGAACAATCAACATCAATGTAATTCCAACATATATAAATAATTTGTTGATATTTGAAACGGAATTATAACAAAATACCAACAAAAATTAGCGTGATAAAAATATAGCACAAAATTATAACCATTTACCAACAAATTTAACTTCCAACATAATTTATTGGTTTTATAAGTCCTCTAATTCATATCAATGAATCAAAATACAACATTAAATTTGCTTATGATATAAAAAAAAAAAAAAGTATCAATAGCAACGTAATAAAATTTGTTGGGAAAGTTTTGAGAGATTAAGATTTGTCGTTATAAGTTTAAATTTTCTTAGCGTCTATAAGTTGGGAGAAACATACGAATTGGTTATAATTGAATTGGGACAATAAAATTGAGTGTTACTCTAAATCCTTGTTGTCAAAGGTCATAATGAAATGTTAATAAAATTTTACAAAACAATACTAATTGTTTTACGTGGTGGGGTGGTTTAATATTAAGTTAGTAACCTAAGTGGCACGGGTTCGAGTTCCAAGAACACAACAACAATAACATTTATTATTATTTTCACTTTTCTACAACGGAATTGTGTTCCGTTGATGATTACCAACGCCACTATCACCAACAGTTTATCCAACCGAAAAAAATTGTTGGTGAAGTTCAACACCAACAGAATAACAACAAAATTTTAAGTTGGTACTGCCTAGTTTTTTTTAGCGAGTGCAGGACAGAAAACTATATATGGTGCATATATGCGAGTTGCGAGACCAATTACACTCTCTCATTGGGGCTAATAGGACTATAGACTATAACATGAATTACGAGATACAAACGTGTTTGATTTAAATTGAAGTACAAAGTATTTGGGATCTAGAAACAGAATGAATTTCTCTCTAAATCAACACTCAATACAAAGGAGAAAAAATTAAAAAAAAATAAAAAAAAATAGAAACCATCAACTAATTTATTTATGTGCTCACTAATATCTACAGTAAAAATTCTCTAAGGGAATACTCCATAAACTACTTATGGTAATAAAAAATTCCGGTCCCAACTTGGGACCAGTTATAAATAAGAATAAACTCCACATTGTGATATTCTATGATTTTTCGAGTCCCGCCTTAAGGAATTATACCTCCACAGAGTAATAAATGGAATTTCTAAAATAAATACTCACATGTATGTCTTAGATAACACGAAATGTAGGATATAGAGTACTTGCATGTGCAAAGTTGTACTTCATGTTATAGTGATTTGATCTTTAGATTTTCAATCGCATCTTTTAACTTGGTATTTATAGTAATTTGTCCCTGTAAGTGTCACTGTTTTACGGAGGTTGACCTATAGGTTTACCTGGAGGTTCACTCAACCCCGTATCACTGGAATAGAGCACTTAACCGAATTTTATTGTTTTACCTATTCTAACACTAACTGTTCCACAGCTGTAGTTGTTTTAATTGTGCAGGAAGTTTATTAGCTTATGAGAATTATCAAAATTCAAGAAGGAAGAGACTTATTCAAGGAAGAACTAAAAAAGGAAATCAAGTTCTAAAAGGAAAAGGAGTTCAACAAAGAAGAAGTCGTTTCCTAATAGAAGACTGAAGATCTAAGCGTCCAGATTCATTCACGTGTTTCCTAATAGATTTCGAACAAGGATTTCTACCACTATACATATGAGAGCATCGACAGAAGAGAGGACACGACACAGAGAGGAAATGCGATCGAGTTTTCAGAGTTATATAGTTTTATTGTTTTAGTTTGTTGTGTCTTTTACACTAGTTTATATTCTAGACTTCTCTAACAGCGCATTGAAGGTAGAATATATAGATTGGTTTCTATATCATCTTATAGGTGACTAGTGTTGTTTTTCTAGAATAGATATTGAGAGTATACAGCGTTGTACGAACAAGATCTTTTCTAGTTGATTTTCTGCCTTGATTGGGCATCAAGCAAGCTTACAAAAGCTGCTTGAAAAATACCAAACACAAGTTCTTCTTTATATTCCGCTGTGCTTTAATTTATATATATTATCTGTGTTTGTTAATCTGCAGGTTGACGTAGGTGTTTACTGAACCCCGTAGTCAATCTACGTTATTGGTTGTGGTAATTTGTATCTAAAGCAAGTTATACCGGTCCTACGTTCTTTCAATTGGCATCTAGATCTAGTTACTTTTCTTAAAGTAATTGTTTTAGGTACATACGATGGATTCAACCAATCCAAACCTTGGAAGGTTACCCGTACTTGATGGAGCTAACTATGGTTACTGGCAATTAAGATTGCGGACATATCTAAAGTCTTTGGACGCAGGTGTTTGGAGAGATTGTGAAGTAGCCTATGTGCCTCCCATGAAAGAAAAGGACAAGAACAATGACGTTCTGCCTAAGGACTTCAAGGATTACACCGATGAGGAGAAAACTAATGCTACTAACAATGAAAAAGCTCTCAATGTTATTTTTTCTTGGATCGATGTGCATATGTTTAAACTTGTGCAGAATTGTGCTAATGCTCAATCAGCCTGGGAGACTCTTCAAAGCCACTATGAGGGTGACACGACTGTGAAGGCAACCAGGGTTAGACTTTTGCAAAGCAGGTTTGAACTATTGCGAATGGAGGAAGAGGAGGATATAGGTACTTATTTTACTACAATTTTGGATATTGCTAATGAATCTCATAACCTTGGTGAACCCATGGCCAGCAAGGTCCTAGTAAATAAATCCCTTAGATCCCTACCTCCTAAGTTTAATATCAAGGTATCTGCTATTGAAGAAAATCGTAATTTGGCAACGATGAGCTTAGACACCCTAATGAACATCATGAAAAATTATGAACTTCATCTCCAATCTCAGGAAGAAAACTATGTTTGAAAATCCAATGTTTTTAAAGTTTCTGACATAGCTAGTGATAAGGAGATAGATATCAATGATTTTGACCCAGAACATTCCAAAGCCTATATCATCCAAAAGTGTCATGCCTTGCTTAAGAAACTGTCCAAGTATAACAATGCCAAACCCAAATACAAGTCTGAAAGCTCCACATCCAAATACCCTTCCAAAGGTAGTTACCCTTCCACATCTTCCAACTCAAACTCTAAAGACCGTGATTCTATCCAATGTAGAGAGTCTAAAGGATGGGGTCACTATAAGAATGAATGCCCTAACTTTAGGAGACAAAGGGGTTTGAAGGTGAACTGGGTTAGGACTGACTCAGATGATGAAAGAGAAGATGCGGAACCTGAAGAAACAGAACAAGAAACTGATGTTATAGCACTGAGAGTTGTAATCTGTGAGTCGCTTGAAGAGGTTGCACCAGAGGTTGACACAATCCCGGCCTCAACACCCTCTCAGGTATCTGTTAACTTACATGATATTTTATGTCTACACAGTTCTGTTAGTTCTGATGCAGGGGAAGAGGATGTCAATGATGAAGAAGATCAAATCTCAGAAGAAGAAGCTATGGCTGAGATTCATAACATGTATGATAAGCTCTTAGCTATTTGCAGCCAGCAAAAGAAAGCAATCGAAGCACTGTCCAAGGAGAATTCCAACATGAAAGAGGTAATTACTAGCCTTGAAGTTGCTGTTACAAAAAGGGATGTTGCCCTTCACACTGTAAGTGAGAAACTTGCTAAATCTGAGCGTATAATTGCAAGCTTTACTGATTCTTCTCTTAAGCTAGATGCATGTTTAGGTCTTGGTAACATTGGTACCATTGGTCTAGGTTATCCTTTGAAAGAAAGAACTTCTGATTCATATTTTCCTAAAGTTCGTAAGTTTGTAAAACCACAAGTGACTGAGTCTAAGGAACCTAAGCCCAAGGCGTCAAAAACCAAGGGTAAAGGAACCAAGGATAAGGCTACTAGTGAGACTTCTTCTAAAAAGAAAAGAGTTTATGTCTGCAGTTTTTGTTCCGATGGAGATCATATCAAACCTTACTGCCGTCGTTATCATAAAACTTTTAAGAAGAAACAAGATAATAAAGAGGAGTTGCCTGCAGAGTTGCCCAACCCCCCAGTCAACCCCCCTTCTACAGAATCATCTAGTTCATCCACTGATAAACCTCAAGAGCCTTCCCTTACATGCAATATTGTTCTAGCTGTTGTTGATACTGACCTTGCAGGTACATGGTACTTTGATAGTGGGTGTTCTCGTCATATGACTGGAACACGAGATTTTCTAACCAATTTTATTGCTAGGGAATCTGGTTTAGTCACTTATGGTGGTGGCTCCAAAGGGAAAATTCTTGGCATCGGTGAACTTAATATTCCAGGTTTGCTATCTGTTCGAGATGTGTATCTTGTCGATGGACTAAAGGCTAATCTTATAAGCGTTAGTCAATTGTGTGATGCTAACCATAGTGTTAAGTTTGACAAGAGTACCTGTGATGTATACAATGCTGCAAACCAATGTGTTATGACAGGTCATAGATCAGGTGACAATTGCTATTCGACTGGAACACACTTATTGTGCAATCAGGTCAAGATAGAGGAAGCCACTCTTTGGCATCAAAAGCTTGGTCATGTGAACTATCGAAACATGGACAAACTTTTGAAACTGGAAGCTGTCAATGGTGTTCCTAAGTTGTCTCAATATGGTAAGATTGTGTGTGGTGACTGGAGGTAAGTACAGACACGGTTTGCTCATAGTGTTGCTCAACCTAGTGCTCAACCCTATGGTACGTCGTCTTGCTTTGAACTCATGCATATGGATTTGATGGGTCCAATGGAAGGCAGTACTATTGGTGGTAAGAAATATGTGCATGTGATTGTTGATGACTCTTCTAGATTCACTTGGGTCTCTTTTTTAAAAGATAAGTCACAAACTTTTGATGCTTTCACTACTTTGCATGCTAGAGTCAAGAACATTTATAACTCATCTGTCAAAAGAATTAGGTCTGACCATGGAAGAGAATTTGAAAATTCATCTTTTTCCAATTTTTGTAATAAAGAAGGAATTTTCCATGAGTATTCTGCTCCCAAAACTCCCCAACAAAATGGGATTGCGGAAAGAAGGAATAGGACTTTACAACAGATGGGTAGGGTTATGTTTAGTTCCATGAATATTGCAAAACGTTTTTGGGGTGAAGCTTTTAATACTGCATGCCATATTATCAATAGAGTCTAGTTGCGATCTAGAACCACCATGACACCTTATGAGATTTTAAACGGCAAGAAACCTAACTTGAAGTACTTTCATGTCTTTGGTTGTGTCTGCTATATTCTTAATGATAGAGATCATTTGTCTAAGTTAGATGCTAAGAGTGATAAAGCGGTTTTTCTTGGCTACTCTGACAATAGTCATGCCTTTAGAGTGTATAATCTAAGGACTAAAACTATTCAAGAGTCTGTTAATGTTACGTTTGATGATTCTCTTAGTATAACTGGAAGAAAAGATGAAGCAGGTACATTGAACATAGTACAGTTGCCTTATGGATCTTCACAGGTTTCAGTAGAGAAGACTGCAGTTGCAGAATTTAGCGGGGTTGATAAAGAGGTTGACCTAACACCTACCCCAACCCCTGTGTCTACTGCAGAACCTGTTGCTCCAGCAGTTGAACCACCAACACCACAGATTGTTCCTGATACTCCTGATGACCATGATACACCTGAGGAAAGTGATCACAATGCTGAATCTGATGATGATCAAGAAGAAGAGGCTACTACTGATGGTACGCCTAGCACAAGTTTGAGAAAGAAGTCCAAAGAAAGTACTACTGAAGGTACTTCTTCTACCAGGGCACTTCGTGACAAGCCACCTGTCGACTATAGGAAGCTTGCTGGACTTAAAGCCAACATGGTAATGCCATGTGCTTGTTGTAATGATGAGTCACATGCCAAGGTACGCATTACTTGCTATGTTTCTGCACTTGAACCTAAGAATGTTAAGGAAGCTCTTACTGATAATCTTTGGATATGTGCTATGCAAGATGAATTTAATCAGTTTCAGAAACTTGATGTTTGGGAATTAGTGCCTAGGCCTTCCAATACTAATGTGATAGGTACTAAGTGGATTTTCAAAAATAAAACTGATGAAAGTGGGGTGGCTGTTAGAAACAAGGCTAGATTAGTAGCTCAAGGCTACACACAGGTTGAAGGGGTAGACTATGATGAAACCTTTGTGCCTGTTGTTAGAATTGAATCTATTCGACTTCTTCTTGCTATTGCATGTTTTCTTAAGATTACCTTATATCAAATGGATGTTAAAAGGTGCTTTCTTGTATGGAGACATTGATGTTGATGCTTATCTTGAACAACCTAAAGGCTTTACTAATCCTTTTAATCCTGACCATGTCTATAAACTTAAGAAAGCTTTGTATGGACTCAAACAAGCTCCATGAGCTTGGTATGAGAAGCTAACTGAATTTCTTCTTGAGTTTGGCTTTAAAAGAGGTGCAGGTGACAGGACTCTATTCATTCTCCGAACAGAAGACCATGTGTACATTTCTCAAATTTATGTTGATGACATTTTCTTTGGCTCCAGTAGCAAACAACTTCTGGACAAATTTGTCACGACCATGTCTACGAATTTCGAGATGAGCATGATTGGTGAACTCAATTACTTCTTGGGCTTACATATTAAGCAAAACAAGCATGGTTTATTCCTGAACCAGTCGAAATATTCAAAGAATCTTGTGAAGAGATTTGGCCTGGAAAGTGCAAAACCATTGAAAACTCCAATGGGTTCCACTAGTGAAAATCAGCAGAGACGGGGTTGAGAAGAGTGTTGACCCAACCCTCTACAGATCCATGATTGGTAGCCTCCTATTTCTTTCAACCTCTCGCCCAGATATCATGTATGCAGTATGTGTGTGTGCTAGGTATCAATCTGATCCCAAAATCACCCACTTGAATGCTGTCAAGAGAATCCTAAGGTATGTTTCTGGAACCATTGAACTTGGTATATGATATACTAGAGATACTGCTCTAAATCTTTGTGGTTTTTCTGATTTTGATTGGGCTGGTGACTTAGATGATAGGAAGTCTACTAGTGGAGGATGTTTCTATCTAGGAAATAATTTAGTTTCTTGGTTTAGCAAAAAAAAAAAAAAACTGTGTTTCTTTATCAACAAATGAAGCAGAATATGTTGCAACTGGTAGTGGGGCTACTCAACTTTTGTGGTTAAAGTCTATGTTATCAGACTATGGTCTTAAGTGTGATTCAGTGTTACTTTTATGTGATAATTTGAGTGCTATTAATTTGTCTCATAACCCTGTACATCATGCTAGGTCTAAGCATATAGATATTAGACACCATTTTCTGAGAGAACTTGTTGAGGCTCATGTTTTAGACATTGAACATATAGAAACAACCAACCAACTTGCTGATTTGTTCACGAAGCCATTGGATACTGAGAGATTTCTTAGTCTTAGGAGGTCTCTTGGTCTCTGCACTGTCTAAATACTAGGATTGTCCCAGGGGTTGACTCAACACCTGTAGTCTGCATGTGGTGCGTGTGTCTGCACTTTCAATTTTGTGTGTCTGTGATAGCAGTTACTTGCTATGTGTATATTTCGCGTCAGTTCATATACTATGTTGCAAGTAAGTTTGTTTGTAAGATTTCTTGGAATGCATGAGAAAGAGGAACTTTTTAAAAATTACTAGTCCCTGTTGACCCTTGTTTTGCTCACTTATTGGAAGCCCTCTCCTGGAGCTTGAGCAGCTCAAATTTTTGTGATTGACAAATATAGTCTTTCATATCTAGGAACCTTGAATTTCCTATGAGCATATCTATGCCTTATTAACAGGAGAAAGAGCACATTAGGGGCCTTGAATTCTCTAATTGTAGCTAAACAAGTGCCGCAAAGGCCCGAAAGGCAAGGAGGTAAAACTTGTCTCCGATTTTCTGGCAATCTTTGGGTCTCAAGTCTATGAAGGTTTGAAAGAAACAAATGCAAAAAACTGCATTAAAAATTAATGAACGGCATTTAAAAATATATTTTTGCAAAATCGCCCATGGACATTGCACTGAGATTTAAACAAAGACCAGAGAACAACTTGTTTCAAACGTCTTCAAAAATAGAAAAGAGAAAAATACAGGTGAGGCTTTTGATGATTACTGAGTTTCTTGATCGAGTGTTGACTAGGCGGTTGCACAACACCTTACCCAACACCTCTGGACTGTCTTGCGAAATTATGTGTTTTCAATTTTTGTTAATGTGTTTTTATTTTTATTTTTTGAGTCTAGGTAAACTCTTTGAGTTGTGTCTAGGTGGTGGTGTACATGTAGGTCTTTATTAAGGGGGGGAGGGTGCACATATGCATTGGGGATTATAAAGGATCTTGTTCTGTTTTTAGTTAAAGTGACTAATTAAGTTATTTTCTCTATACAAAGATCCTCCATTAGTTAATTCCTAAAATTTATTTGACTATCTTGATCTTGAATCTTTTATAAAATTGTTTTTCATATTTTTGGTATACCATATATCTTGTGCTTTTGTTCTAACCTTTTTACAGATATAAAATTTGGAGCATACCAAAATAATTTTCTGGAGGATCTTGACAGTTATTCATGTGTGCCCTTGCCTTTACCAAAAGATCCAACCATGTCATTATCATTAAAGGTTAGTTTATTACAAACAAAACCTTTCCACTTTCCCACAAACTCCAAAACTCTTGCTTCTCTTGTTGTCTCTCAAATCTGACCAACGCTAATGCGTCTGCTACCCAATTCCTCCAGTTCCTGGTTTTTCTACTGCTGATGTTTCTGGTACTCATTATGGTTCTCTCTACCGAGGTTTACTTTTTGATATGACTACCTTCTAGCTTACTTACTTTGTTAGGATAATATCTCTCCGGGATGTTGAGATTGAAACTAAGCGAGCTATGGTAATAGAACTTTGTTAGGATGATATCTCTCCGGGATGTTGAGATTGACACTATGATCTGAGTTTCTTTTTACCAATTCCACACCTCAAGGGAGAGAAGTGCACAGTTCATCATGAAAAAGAAGAAGGGGTTCTGATCAAGGGGGAGAAGATTCACAAGTGGGAGAAGATGCAAAGCCGTGCTAGGTCTGCTTGATGTGTTGTGATGATTTTGAATCTAACCTTTTGATCCTTATTTTGGTTTTCCTTGAATTCTTATTCTGACAATTAATTTAATCCTAAGTCTACGTAGTATTTTCTGCATGTGTTTAAGTACTAAGTTGTAGTTACTTTTGATGCATTGGTTATGTTTTATTGATCTAACTGTGCAGGTTTAGTGATGTGTAGAATAGGCAAAAAAGGGGGAGATTGTAAGTGTTGCTGTTTTACGGAGGTTGACCTATAGGTTTACCTGGAGGTTCACTCAACCCCGTATCACTGGAAACAGAGCACTTAACTGACTTTTATTGTTTTACCTATTCTAACACTAACTGTTCCACAGCTGTAGTTGTTTTAATTGTGCAGGAAGTTTATTAGCTTATGGGAATTATCAGAATTCAAGAAGGAAGAGACTTATTTAAGGAAGAACTAAAAAAGGAAATCAAGTTCTAAAAGAAAAAGGAGTTCAACAAAGAAGAAGTCGTTTCCTATTAGAAGACTGAAGATCTAAGCGTCCAGATTCATTGACGCCTTTCCTAATAGATTTCGAACAAGGCTTTCTACCACTATATATATGAGAGCATCGACAGAAGAGAGGACACGACACAGAGAGCAAAGGCGATCGAGTTTTCAGAGTTATATAGTTTTATTGTTTTAGTTCGTTGTGTCTTTTACACTAGTTTATATTCTAGACTTCTCTGACAGCGTATTGAAGGTAGAATAGATATATTGGTTTCTATATCATCTTATAGGTGACTAGTGTTGTTTTTCTTGAATAGATATTGAGAGTATACAGCGTTGTATGAACAAGATCTTTTCTAGTTGATTTTCTGCCTTGACTGGGCATCAAGCAAGCTTACAAAAGCCGCTTGAAAAATACCAAACACAAGTTCTTCTTTATATTCCGCTGTGCTTTAATTTATATATATTATCTGTGTTTGTTAATCTACAGGTTGACGTAGGTGTTCACCACCCCGTAGTCAATCTACGTTATTGGCTGTGGTAATTTGTATCTAAAGCAAGTTATACCGATCCTACATTCTTTCAGTCCCCTCAATTATCCCATCCACTTCTTGTCTTGATTGATCGATGCAATAGTTTATATCATTGTTTTCAATTGATATTTTGTTTAAATTTTGGTTTGTTTGTTATGAATACTACATCTATTTAGCACATTTGCTACACTAGTACACATTTAGTATCCATGTTAACATTTAAACATTATATAGTAGAGTGGAGTATTATTTAGTTAGAAAAAAAAAAACATTTACACACAAAACTCTATATAGGAATAAACTCCATATAAGAATAATTTTTGCCAGTCCCAACAATAGTTTGATTAGTTTGCACGTATGAACACTAGTTTGATTAGTTTACACTTAAGAACCCTAGTCTCGTGTTTTGGTCTCAATACGTACTTTTACGGACCGTTTGGCTCTCTTTTGAGCTTTCATTTTTAGGATGGGGTAGAGGATGTGAATATGAATTTTTTTTGAGTGAGAGAAAAATTGTGTTTGAGATTATTTTGGAAATTTAGTAAGTAAGGAAAAGTAAAATGATGATGTGTAAAAATAAGTTACAGAAAGAGAAAGGAAGATAATGGGTTATAGAAAGATAAATAATATAGAGAGATAAATTCTGAAACAAAAACATAAAAAGGAAAGGCTAAAAACTAAAAAAGCGTGAATAGTTCTGAGGGTGACTCAGACAGAGAGTCAAATTCAATTTATGTTTTTAAAACGTGACTCTCCAAAATGAAAAGAGAGCCAGGTGTTAATGTTTCTGCAGGGAAAAAGAGGGAAATTCGAGCCTTGCCAACCCAACCGAAATGGTTGGGGTGGGGTTGTTGTGTAATATAGTACTCTTGTAGTTGGTAGTAATGCCATGGCAGTAACACTGTCCTTTTTGCATGCAAGGGAGTTATGCCTTCTGCATCTGTATGTCCTGCATCTTACAATATTGTCGAACCACATTCCTCCAGCTCATTGCTTTGCTAGCTAGATGATAAAATTGGCCAGGGAAATCATATACACATAATATGGTCGGGGATAGTGATACTTAGCTTTTGTAATATTGAGAATTTCAGGGGATTTACTCAAGTATTACATGCTAAAATTCGGAGTTTGTTTCGTGTATCTCAATTATAAATGTTGTTATGGAGCATTCCTTATGCTCTCGTATTAATAAATTTTTGCGGTTTCAAAAAAAAAAAAAATATATATATATATATATATATATATACACACACACATATACACACACAATATGATAAGTGATAAAATCTACTTCGGTTGGACCTAACCGGTAAGCTGTTTGGTAATGGCCCAGGCCCCAGTGACAGCCCTGTAACCGCCAAGAACCACCAGAAACTGGACTCAACAGCTGAATGAAGCCCAGATCTCATCATGTTTAGTAGTACATTTTTTCTTTTCTTTTCCTTTTTTTTTTTCTCTCGTTTTGTTGAATAATCTTTATATTCTTCTAGATATTATTATGAAATATTTATATTTTCAAAATTCAGTGAGTTACATTTTTTTTAAAGAAGTTTTAGTAATTTGTGTAAATGTTTTTCTTTTTGTAAGTATAATAATGATATTTTTGTAATTTCCACAAACCACGACGACAACCAAATTAAATTGCACTAACTGCGACATGTTTAGACTAAGAAGGCATAAAAACAAAAACTTGTGTCTCCTTAGGTTCAAACATGTGACAAAGAAGATGTTACACCAACACTTCAAAACGGGCAAAATATATTCTCTTATTATAGATTTACCCCAATTCGTAGCCAATGTGTACCTCTTCCTCTTATTTGATTTTATCTTAATTTGTAGTATTATTTATAGTTTGATTCGAATAATTTATCTCTAATAATCTATTTGGTCATTTACTAGTCGAAAACATGTATAGAAAAAAAATCAAACTTTGAAGAAAACTGAAAATAGAGATTATCAATTTATCATGTATGAGAGGTCAGTCTTGTTCTTCTGTTGGAGTTCGTGACCTTGATCTGAACCGTCAACACACAACGTTAAATCAATAGTATATAGAAATTATGGCTCTGATGAAAATTGAATATAATGACTACTTTATAATTAACCCTAACTATATATATAAGTGATAGAATAGTCAAAATTCTGATAGCCAAATTAGTGCATTCGAACAACTTGATATATTAATTGTAATTTTGTAACTCTACCGGTACTGAATAACTGTCTCGTATTGAATTCATACCATATATGCCATGTATAATAAGCCTTTATTCTTACCCTTTCTATATAGGGAATACATACAGTACCCCAGCTACGTTGAGACGTTGATATATCTAACCTGAAAATTACCTCTTGGGCGATGAATAACCCAGTACTTTAAACTTGTTTCCTTCTTCAAGACAGGAACAGTAACAAAGTAAAAGGTGTGAAAACAAAAGAAGAAAAGAAATGCATGGATCTGAATACTCAAGCAATTTTGATATAGATACTTTTTGGCTCCCAAACTCACCATTTTTCCTCAGGTGTGCTCTCTTTTTTACTAGCTAGTAACTACATTTTTACCTAACTGAATCTATCTCTTGGTATTATTTCGGTTTGGTCTACCATGTGCATATGTGTTGATTATGTAGAGCTGATGAAGACAGCAGCAGTACACGCTGCTTTTCGGATCTTGGAGAATTCGACTTCTCATCTGGACATGTGTTTCAACACCAAGTCCATGACAATATTGATGTTAATTTAAGCACAAGTAATGTTCTTTCTTTCTTTCTTTTCTTTTTGTTGAGTCAAGAAAACAAGTGAAGTGACAGTGTGACACCCTTGGTGATGATTTGGTAGGCTCAATGTACAATGACACTAAGCCAAGCAATGTTTCTGTCAATGGACTTAAGACTGTACCTGTAAGTAAACAGTTTTTTTTTTCTCTTGTTTGTTTCCAGAGTCTTTGAACTAAATGACAACTTTTTGTTTATAGTTTATTGTTCATACAGTTATAATCATACACATCATGATAATCTTCAACAGTTAATTTATTTATGTTTTACACTGTTCTTCTGTGTGATTTATTCTTTCTATAGACTATGAGTACAGATGATATAGGATCATCAGCAGGAGGTGGTGCAGAATCCGAGACGTTTTTTCAGTACAGTGAAGGGGTAGAATTTATGAAGGAGATGAATGGAGATGCTGCAGGTGGTGCAATTTTAGGAAATTACCATTTTCATGACTCTGCTATTAATGGTCACAGCCAACAAACTGACACTTCTACTACAGACACTGATGACAAAAAACAGGTCCTTCCATTAGAATCTTTTTCTTTTTTTTCTTTTTTCCTTTGCTTCTTTTGTTAGTCAATCTTGTTCCTTGATTAGGTGTCTTCTTACAATGTATATTTAGTCATGCATATATAGTTAATTTTGATTTTTGATCTGTCTACGAAATTTAGTCTCATGGAGTTCGCCGTGAGAGATTGGTGGCTGTGGACTCAATTGATCAGGATAAAGGAAATGTTGAAGACCAGAAGGTGCTGGTTCTCTCTGATGTAGTCTTATTTCGTCATTACTAGACTGTTGGGTGTAAGTCGTGTCTTATTGGTACTTGGCTTCTCTTCCAGGCACTGCGTCGATTGGCTCAGAATCGTGAAGCTGCTAAGAAAAGCCGGATGAGAAAAAAAGTAAATAGTGAATTCACTTGTCAATGTCTTAGAACATGACATATAATACGGAAAAGTTCCTAGTATAAGTTTAGTATATTGTAGCAAATGACTTGAAAGAGCTGATATTATCCTATATATGCTGTAATTGGATGTTTAGTTGATGTGTATTATCTATTAATGCTAGTGTTATTTGGGCAAACTCAAGAGGTCTATGTGATAATTCAAACTGTTTACAGTTTTCGCCTTTTTATATTTATATAGGCACATGTTCAACAACTTGAGAACAGTCGGCTAAGGCTTGCAGCGTTAGAACAGGAGCTGAAAAGAGCACAGCAGCAGGTAATGTTTTGATGTATATGTATATTTTAGTGTATTGTATAAACTCAGGATGGCTCTTAATATATCTATGTTTGAGGAATTAATCCTTTACTGTGTATGAATATTCATAGCAACAAGCTAAATTGAACAGTAAGAGACTAAGAGCTGGCTGATATTTGCTTATGCTTCGATCACTGAGTGTTGTGCTCACATTTGAAGTTCACCATATATTTTTCGTATTTAATACGAACCTTGTTCTGGTATGCCAGGGTTTGTTCGTTGGATCTGGATGTTTGAGAGATCAGGTTCATACAACTGGTGGAAATGGTATGTATAGTATCTTTGTATGCATCACATAATTTCTGAGAGATTATTCTGGCTCTTCATATGCACCTTTTCCCATTTGCGAAATGATGTTATGATATTTTTAGGAGGTCTGGCATTCGACATGGGTTATGCTCGATGGCTTCAAGAACATCAGCGCCTCATTCATGATCTGAGATCAGCTATAAATTCTCATTCTGGTGATAGTGCATTGCGGCTTCTTGTTGACGCAGTGATGTCCCATTATGATGATATTTTCAGGCTAAAAAGCATCGGTATAAAGTCAGATGTGTTTCATATGCTTTCTGGCATGTGGAAAACTCCTGCTGAACGCTGCTTCATGTGGTTGGGAGGATTTCGTTCGTCTGAGGTTCTAAATGTACACGATCTAGCTAACAATCACATTTATCTTCTTTGTTAGTGTATCCTCTCATTGTCTTCAGGCTGATCGAATTTCTTCAATTTCAGATAATTAGAAACCATATTGAGCCTTTAACGGAGCAACAGCTACTGAGCTTAGGTAATTTAAGGCACACGTCCCATGAGGCCGAGGATGCCTTATCCCAAGGAATGGAAGCTTTACAACAATCACTTGTTGAGACGCTTTCGTCCAGCTATCTTGGTCCTCAGAATTCTGGGATTGTTGCTGAATACATGGGACAGATGGCGATTGCAATGAGCAAGTTCACCGCATTTGAGAATTTCCTTCATCAGGTTTGACATTGTCTGCTCTTATTAGTTTGATATCTGATATATTGACCAATCATTAAGGATCAAACGTTCTTTCACAGGCTGACCTTTTGAGACGACAAACTTTGCAACAACTTCAACGAATACTGACTGTCCAGCAATTCACCCGTGCTCTTCTTGCCATCAATAGCTATAATTCGAGGCTTAGAGCACTGAGTTCTTTATGGTTGGCTCGGCCTAAGGACTGATCTTAATTATGCTTTTCTTTGATCAGGATACCTGGCATTCACTGATCTGTTTCTGAACTTGTCGTTGGTGGTACAGGAGTAACACTCAGAGAAACTCATCGACAATATGTATGGAAAATGTGATTGTGATCTTCAGTACCATTTATTCTACTTGAAGTTATTATTAAGACTCATGATCGATAAATTTGTACTAGAGAATCATGTTCGCTCCTTGAATTAACTTTCGAGTGATCTAATCTTCTATGTTGTGTATTTTACCATCGCGATTAATGCCTTTTAGCCACACAGAACAGATGATACAAATCAGTTTCTCATGCAATACTCTTTAACTTCATATACAATAAAATTAGCAGAATGTTTCCCATTTATACAATCACATTAACTGTACTTCACATAAGAAGAATGTATATACAGTCATCCAGTTATCTGTTCATCTTTGAGTCCTTTTGTAGGTTGGCTCTCTTTCATTCTTATTCCTTCCTGCAAGTCATGTCCAAAAGTAAACTTGTTAGCAGCAACCAAAAAGACATGGCTTTCGAAAAACAGATAATGACAGTAAAAGAGAAGGAACATACTTGTTCTGTGTTTCCTCCTCCTATGGACAACTTGTGGTATGAAAACACCAGTCCCATTGCCTCTTCTCCACAAGTTCAACATCCATGTAGGTGCTGCAAGATCTTCGCTTCCGTGCCAGTCGTAATAGCAACTATGTTGCGTAAAATAACCATTGTTTGCCTTTTTGAAATTCCTGTTTCCATCTGAGCCATCACCATCATCATCTGCTGTTAGTTGCAAGACTTGCCTTTTAAGTTCACTATAGAAAACATCATCCGCATCATTAAATTCGTCGTCGTACGAACAAATGTTTGTTGTGTGCATGATTTCTTGATGGGAACTGCTATGAAGAAAGTCCATAGGAGCAAGGAACATGAAGTACTGAAACTGATTAATTGTTTGATTGTTGACACTGTCACATTTCTTGCGATTTATATATGTAGTTTAAGGCCTGATGGCCAAAGAGAGATGCTTTGATTGTGGTCAAAATGGTTTATGCCTTGATGAAAATTTAAATGGTCTTGTAAATTGTCTCCAAGTGGCAAAGAGGGTAGCTATAATTGTGCCTCTTTTTGTTGTTTACTGTATGGATTAATGTTGCATAAGGTTCATTAAGCAAATCTCTCTGCAGTCAAGATGCAATCAATAGAGAAACATGCATGTACAGATGTACTATTACTGTTCAGTTGAAAGCAAGTTTAGACTTGATGGATCTTTGACTAATGGATGTTAATGCCTTTAGTTGTTTTTAGAGGTCATGTAAGTAAAACTCCATTCTTTTACTCTGGTCAACAATGTAAATTGCATTCAATAATCTTTATTATTTAATTTTTTAGGCCAAGAGAAAAGTTAAACTGAAATAGAGAACTATCACATGTCAGCATTTTATTTTTCCTTTTAATTAAAATGAAACGCATTATTATCAAAACTTAAAACGGAGTCCAAAGTTAGAAATCGGACAGAAAATATTGAATTCAAAGTTAAAAATACACTAATCCAACAAAAATGAGATTCCATTCAAAATGAGGAGAGTCATGAACTAGCTGACTTGTTCTAAAAGTTTTGGTACGGACTTCCTTGACTATATGATCTTGTCACATGTCAGCATATCACTCGATGGAACTTGGAAGTATCTTAAAACTACAATGGGATGAGATTGAGAATGGTCACTTTATTTAATATACTACCTCCGTCCCAATCATATCACTA
Source organism: Plantago ovata (assembly GCA_028274465.1). Lineage (NCBI taxonomy): Eukaryota > Viridiplantae > Streptophyta > Magnoliopsida > Lamiales > Plantaginaceae > Plantago > Plantago ovata. Next base: position 105,911,157 of record CM051456.1, on the reverse strand, counting down.
CATTTATTTTTTCATAGTTTTTAATGAATGATTTTGTTTGGTAGTGTTATATTAATATTGAATGTAAAAGAGTGTGAGATGTGAGTGGAAATAAAGAGTATAAAAGTGGATTTCACATTTAAAATAATATGAGATGAGTTGTGGGGTACTTTCTAAAAATAAAAACGTAAAAATTTGATTGGGACGTCCAAAAAAGAAATATGCAAAGAATTGATTGGGGCAGATGAGTAATTAGCCGTGAAACGAATAAGAATCCTTCATATAATCCTTTTAAAGCACGCTTTATAGGATACCTAAAGCACTCTTTATAGGATACCTATAATATTTTCCTAAATATTGATCATAAGTAGTCCCTTATATTATTTAGGATATCAACTACATAGATGATAATTAGATGTCTCCTATTATTTATGTTTTAGTAATAAAAAATGACACATGGAGAATTTTAGTGATGAAAAAGGACACATGGATGATATATGTGGTGCCACATAGAACGATAGGGAAAAAATAGGGAGGGGCAAATGAGTACTCAAATGTAGTAAGTTTTTTAGGGAGTTCCAAATTTAGAATTACATTTATGTGGGCCCCAATGAATTTAGGAGTCCTGGGATTATTGGTTTTTTACACCATTTTTCAATTTCATCCTAAATATAGGATAGGAATAGGTTTTTATGACTCCTGTAACTAGTGCTCTTAAGTTTATCATTCTTTCAATTTCATCCTAAATATAGGATAGGGGGAGGTTTTAGGACTTCTGTAAGAGCACTAGTTTCAGGAGTCCTAACATCTCCCTACCCTATATTTAGGATGAAATTGAAAGAATGGTGTAAAAAACCAACAATCTCAGGATTCCTAAATTTATTGGGGCCCACAGAAATCAGAAATGTAATCTTAAATTTGTAACTCCCTAAAAAACTTCCTACACTGAGTACTCATTTGTCCTTCTCTATTTCTTCCCTATCTATGTCGCACCACATATATCCTCCATATATCCTTTTTCATCACTAAAAATCTTCATGTGTCCTTTTTCATCACTAAAACATAAATAATAGGATACCTCTAATTATCATCTATGTAGTTAAGATCCTAAATAATTATAAGGTACTACTTAGAAATAATATTTAGGGAAATATTATAGGTATCCTGTAAAGATTGCTCTAACTAGTGCTCTTAAGTTTCTATTGTGTGCACATTGTTCTGTAAGTATGTTTCTATAATAATTTGGTCCGGTAAATTCAAAAAAAAATAATCTACTTTAATTAGTGATAATTTTGGTCCGACAAACTAATATTAGAACAAATTTATCCTCAATTCACGAATTAGTGATAATTCTCCTATTAAACCACTTGAATATACACTTGAATATATATATATATATATATATATATATATATATATATATATATATATATATATATATATATATATATATATATATATATATATATATATATATAAACCATATCCCAAATTATATAATTATATGTGACAGTGGAAAATTTACTCTATTATGGAGACAAAGTAGTAAATCTAGAGTACAATATAAAGAATATTCAGAGAAATGAGCTCATTAATTATCACTCAGGGAGTGTCCCAAAAATTATCATATCATAGGAATAAGCTCTGTTTAGCAAAAACTGGTGCTCATGAAGTAGCTGGTTTGTAAATACAAATCGCCTAATTTATTTTTCTACTACCTGAGATCAAGAGGGCAATCCAATCATTTTATTTGAACAAGGCAATAATCATATTGTCTGAAGCTCATTTTACACACAACATGTAAGCAACCAAAGCTGAATATTCCGAACACCATGAAGATACATCTTACAAGCTCAAACTTAAAAATAAATACAACAAAGTTCCTTTGTTTTTTTTTTTTTTTTTTTCTTTTTTCTTTTTTGTCCTTATGACTCACCTGTTATAAAGAAGATGAAAAAATAGCAGACATTAACTTAAATTGAACAACACATTGAAAACCATTAGTGGACAATAGAAAAGTTCACTTACTGGTCAAAATAAACATTGCTCCTGAGCAATAATTGAGCGGAAGATTATTACTTGAGTATTTGATTTGGCCTACTAATAACCAGTAGCGAGGATCATTTTAAATAAGGCCCATGGTGGACCAATCTCATTGACCTGCTACCAAACCAAGTGTATCAATCTTCCCTCAATTATTTCCTAATTTTTTCCTTATGTGCAAGAGTCAGCACTCAGTAGTAGTGGTTGGTATAACTATGCCAGTGCCATTAAAATCTCTTGTACACACTGCAGGCCTGCTGTAATTGTTTCTATCCACCATTAATCTCCTTGTTCCAAGAACATCTTTATGAACACCAGCATTTGATTCTGAATCACCAGATATCAATTGCTCACAGGGGCTGCCCTGGCTCCCAATGCCCCATCTCGGTCCACTGGAATGAAAATCTAACTTCGTTCAAAAAAAAAAAGTACTCCCTCCGTCCCGATAATAAGTCTACGTTTGTTTTTTGCACGAATTTTAATAAATAATTTTGTTTGGTAGTGTTATATTAATATTGTATGTAAATGTGGGGTAGTGGATTAAAAGAGTGTGAGATATGAGTGGAGATAAAAAAAAAAGTGTAAAATTGAGGTCCATATTTAAAATAATGTAGATGGGATGTGGGGTACTTTTCCAAAATGAAAACGGGAATAATTGATTGGAACATCTAAAAAAGGGAATACGTAAAGAATTAATTGGTACAGAATATAATCATTTTCAAACATTATTGGCTTAAATGTTAAATGTGTGTTTGATGAGTTGTTCACTTAGTTTTAATTTCCATTTGATCCTTCATAAATTCAATCCATTGGTGATATGGTCTGTTCTGTTCAATAGCCCCATCCACAGGGCCCAAGTCTACAATCACGGCCCAAGCCCAACAGGCAACATGCATGCATATGAGCATATCATGTGATGTGATGGAGAATTGGAGATGTGCCTCTACATTGACATCAAATATAAACTAATAGATCAAGAATACGGATTAGAACAAGTAAACTTTTTCCCCTCAGTTTTATTTCTCCCAAACACCTTTATAAGATAACTTTCCTCATCGAAAGACTATTCTGAACCACATCCAATACCCGTGTCTATGGGTACTGAAATAAAATTAGGAAAGATTTATTTGAGCATTAAAAACTCCATCATCCTTGACAATTGGAGTTATAAGGTGGTATGTTGATAAGGTTGTTAGAATAGTACATGAGAAATTGAGGGTTCGAAATTTGACAGAAACATTAGTTAGTTTAGACAATTGAAGTTATAGGATCCTAAAAAAATAGTATAGTAGTAGGAATGAAGTAGGTTAGATTTGTCATATCAAAATAAATCCTTCACTTTTACTCATGAACTTATCTTCTCTCCCCATTCCCCAAGAACTATGAAATGCATTGTTTCCCCTTCTTCTAAGATATTACTAGGGGTATACATTTAAAAAAAAAAAATCTCTCGTTTTGTCCGTCTATCATCTGTCCACGACGGTTAAAAGTTGATAAACAACCGCCGCAGTTAGGATTTTGGCAACCTGCCGAGAGACGGGCGGGTGGCGGGAACGCAACCATTATTCGATCTCCGTTAAACTACTATGTATGACCGACTCCTCTCCATCTACGTCCTCTCCAATTAGTCACTTTGTGACTTGTGGAACATATGTACTAATGTGTATCGGATTTGTGAGTCAAGGTTGAAAGACTTGTGTATTTGTGTATATTATTTTGTTACATGTTATTCCTATTGTCCGACATTGTGAGTAATTTAGTATTATTTTACGTATTTTTATTTTAATGGGTAAACCCACCAACAATATCGGTTAGACAAAATGTTTACCTACAACCGTTAACAATTTAGCCTACCTATCATACATGAGCCGACTTGAATTTTTATAAAAAATCACCGTATCCGATGCGTACCTATAAGATACTATGGAATGCATTCCTTTTACACAACAACTGCACTCCTTCACTAAGTTATTTAAAATATACAAAATAAATAAATAAAAAGGCACAGCCGATATAATATGCATGTTTTTAGGATAAAAAAGTTTGCATATATAACATCGAATTTTTCAAAGCACGTCAGGGTTTAACCCTCATGTTATTTTACCTTCTACCCATAAATCTAAGAAAGCTTTTTCTCGATTTCTGAGAGAAGAGATAGCCCCCAGAGTTCAAAGAAGATTTTTACCTCAACTTGAGACATGTTCGTCCGTATGTTTTTACATAAAATTACATAAAGGAACACTTGAGGTCACCTAATTGCTAAAACAGCTACTTTAAATAACTACTTACAAGAAAGGTCATTTTATTTTTTGATGCCCTAAAATCTAATAACCTCTTATAAAAAAGGTCATTCTATTTTTGGTGCCGTAAAAGCTAATCAATTTGGATCTCAATTTCTCGCTGGACACCTATGTTCTCGCTGAACTGGAGTTTGATGTTGTTTTTTACATTCATTAGTGTTAATTATTTACTAACTAATTATATTTAACTATTTTTTCTAAATAATTAATATTTATTTACAGAAACTAATTAAACTAGTATCTGTGTTGTTGAATCTAATGAAACTAACATTTTTTTGTTCACTTGTGATGCTGAAATAAATGAAATTAGCATTCGTGTTTGCCGAAACTAATGAAACTAGCATTTTTGTGGCTCAAACTAGCACTTATGATGCTTAAACTAATGAAAACTAGCATTTTGTTGTTGAAATTAGCATTTGTGTTGCTGAAACTAATGAAACTAGCACTTATGATGCTTAAACTAATGAAAACTAGCATTTTGTTGTTGAAACTAGCATTTGTGTTGCTGAAACTAGCATTTAGTTGTTGAAACTAACATTTGTGTTGCTGAAACTAATGAAACTAGCATTTGTGTTTCTGAAAATAACATTTTTGTTGCTGAAACTAGCACTTATGATGCTGAAACTAATGAAAATAACATTTTTGTTGTTGAAACTAATGAAATTAACATTTTATGATGCTATGTTAGTTTCAGCTAGTTTCAGCTAGTTTCAGGCAATTTATGAAACTAGTTTTTGTTTGAAATTAGCTTCTGAAACTAGCTTTTTTTCTAAAACTAGCATGTGGAACTAGCTTTTATGTGTTGAAACTAATCTGAAAATATTTTTTTCAGTTAAAATAATAATTTATATTTATATAATTATAGTTTTTATATTTTTTAATTTTTTTAGTTTAGCATAAATAAGTTTTAGAGTTAATTTAATCATTTTATAATATTAACAACTAGTTTAAAAGGTTAATTTCAGATAAAATATAAAATTAACAATTAGTTTCAATTTGTTTCAGTCATTTTGAGCTAGTTTCAGCTACTTTCAGTCATTTTTTAGCTAGTTTCAGTTAGTTTCGACTAGTTTCAGTGGCCGAAACTAGCTTTCGGATGTCAAATTTGCTATTAATTCCAGTTGAGCGAGATTTTGAGGTCCATTTCTGTAGGCGGATTTAAAAAATCTTCATTAAATTCAGTTTAGCAAGTTTTTGAGGTCCATTTTAGCTAGTTTTAGCTGAAACTAGCTTCCGGATGTCAAATTTGCTATTAAATCTAGTTCAGCGAGATTTTGAGGTCAATTTCTGTAGGCGGATTTCAAAAATTCTCATTATATCTGCTTTAGCGAGATTTTGAGGTCCGGAAGCTTAGTAAGTAGCGAACATTTGGTAACTGATGTTTTAAAGTGGTTTTATTTGCAATTAGTTGTTGTTTATGATTTATAAGTGTATTTTTCCCCATGTTTTTAATTAAAATAAATATATGTATTCTGGTAGCTTACTTTTTCCGTTCCTACTATAAATGTATTCTGGTTTGTTTTGACTTGCTGCCTTTGTTCTTTTTTTTTTTTTTTTAGGAAATGGTCATTTATTAGCTACGGAATAAGCAAGTTAGATCTGTTTTGGCGAACAAATCGGTACAACACATTGTTCATATCTGAATTTAAAAGATTCGGAAGCCACGCAAGGCAATTGTTTTTATAATATATAGTAGGATGTAAAGAGTTGATAAACTCCGAAATGCAGTTACGGCGACCGGCATTTGTGTCTTGAAAATTTGCCCGTCTGAACTTTTCCATTTCACTTCCTTTTTTTGCCAGATAATCCGCTACACCATTTCCTTCACGATACACAAAATTGATGACCACATTTTTGTTTCTTATGACTTCTTCAATTTCTCGGACCAACTCCTTGTGCTGCCATGCTACTTGATTCACCATGCTAAGACAATTTAACGCATAATCTGAGTCGGTTTGAATTATTATATCAACAAGATTTAAATCATGGCATAAGAGTAATCATGTTTTAATTGCCATCAACTCTGACGTATTGTTGGTGGTTCTCCCTACATAAGCATGAAGTGCTACCACAAGTTCACCTTTGTCATCCCTTACCACACAACCAATACCTGCTCATTCATATTCATTCAGAAAAGATCCATATGTGTTTAAGCACACTTTACCTTGGGGTGGTTTGATCCATTTACATGGCACTTTTATACTTACCTCTGGGGTTGTTGCTGTCATTTTAGCCAAGACAGTGTCCCTAGTTAGGTTCTGCAATTCTTTTCTTAAATGGAAACAAGATATCATTTTATTAGCAAAGATAAAGCTATTTCTAGCATTCCAGACTATTCACATAAAATTTAAAATAATGATTTGTGACATGTGGTTGGTTTTTTCCTGGAAGACTAATGCATGAATGGAGGGATTTAAGTGTGCAGGTATAAATTCTTTTCTTAGCTCATCAAAACAAGAACAATAGAAGAAAATATGTGTCAAATTTTCTTCCTCTTTTCTGCAAAGTCTGCAAATAGGGCTATCAATTACTTGTTGTCTAAATAATCTTTCAGTTGTTAGAAGTCTATTGTATAAAGCTGTCCAGATGAAGAATTTAACTCTAGGAAAAATGTTGAGATTCCAGAGTTAACCATGGTAAATCTGGTAAAACAGGTTTCATTAACATTTTATAAGCACTTTTAACTGAAAATTCTCCGGAGTTATTTCTATTCCAAACTGGTCTATCTTGTTTGTTCAAAGTAGGTGTATGCCAAGCAAAAATTTCTTCTACAATTTCTAATGGTAGTACCTGAATCAATTTATGTAAATTCCATTTACCATCCATCACATAATCACAAACTTTATCCTGTAAGTTAACATTTGTAGAATAATCTACAAGTTTTTTGTTCCCTAACCATTTATCCAACCAGAATTTAATGGAAGTACCATCACCTAGTTCCCAAGAAAGCCCTTCTTGCAGATCAGGTTCTAATTTTAAAAGTGTTTTCCAAAGCCAACTATGTGAGTCCTTAGGTTGGGCCTCCAAAAAGGTTGAATTAGAGTAGTATTTATGCTTTAAAACTTTAACCCAGAGTGAGTCTTCATTTAAGATTAACTTCCAAGTTAGTTTTAATTGGAAAGCCTTATTCATAACTTCCAGGTTTCTAATACCCAAGCCACCTTGGCCTTTGGGAAGGCAAACAGTTTGCCAGTTTATTCTAGCTCTTTTATGTGTTTCCTTGGTAGCATTCCAAAGGAATTGTTTATTGCAAGAATTTATTTTATTAATACAAGTACTAGGCACTTTGGCTATTTGCATGCAGTAAGAAGGTATTGTATTTGTGACAGCAACAATAAGTGTTGATCTGCCCGCATAAGAAAGAAATTTAGAGTACCAATTGTCTATCATGCTTACTACTCTATCTACAATATGGTCAAATAAATCAGTTTTCTTTTTACCAAAGAGAAAAGGTAAGCCCAAGTACTTGTCCAATCTTTTATTAGAAGCAACTCCTATCTTTTGTAAGATTTGTTGCTTTCTATTAACTGAAGTATTTGGAGAAAAAAGTACTCTAGATTTTATCCAACAAATCTTTTGACCAGAAGCATTTGCATAAGTATTTAGACAATTTTGAATACCCTTAACTGAGGATTTAGTTTACTTACAGAAAATCATGCAATCATCTGCAAAACATAAGATTGGGATCTTAGGACCATTTCTACTTGAGCTCAGGCCCTGAAAAGTACCTAAAGATTCTTCTTTCATAATGTAATGAACAAAAAGTTCTTGTGCTAGAATGAAGAGATAAGGGGATAAAGGGTCACCTTGCCTAATTCCCCTAGTAGGTTTCCAAGTCTGAGAAGTGTTGTTATTGACAATAACTTGATAAGAAACTGATTTCATGCATTCTAAAATCCAATTTATAATTTTATCCGGAAAATTGAACTTTTTAAGAGCTAAAATGACAAACTCCCACTCAAGTCTATCATAAGCTTTTTTTACATCTAACTTTAAAGCCATATAATATAGTTTTGATTTTGTTTTCTTATTCATAGTATGTAAAAGTTCATGGGCTAAGAGAACATTATCACTAATTTGTCTACCTGGTACAAAGGCATTTTGATAAGGGGAAATTAACTCCTGAAGGTAAGGTCTTATTCTATTAACAAGAATTTTTGAAATTATTTTATAGCTCACATTACAAAGACTTATTGGTCTGAAGTGTGTGACTAATTTAGGATTTGGTCTCTTAGGTATTAAAATGATTGAAGTATCATTAAGGCCCTTTGGCGTTTCACCTGTTTGAAATAAATTTTTGACTAGAGCAGTAACCTCTTTACCTATAAGGTCCCAATTATTTTGGTAAAAGAAGGCATTCAGGCCATCAGGTCCTGGTGCCTTGTCTGGACCTATATTTTTACTTGCACACCAAATTTCATCATCCTCTATGTTTTTGATAAGCTGGTGATGGTTATTGGAGTTGGTAAATTTAGGTCTTTAAAAGCATCTAAGTTAGTATTTTGGCACACACTCTCTTGTTTAAAGAAATTCTCAAAGTTTTGGGTTAATAATTCTCTATCAGTAATCCAGTTGTTATTCTCATCCTGGATTCCATGAGTATAATTCTTTCTTTTTTGATTTGTTGCATAGGCATGAAAATACTTAGTATTAGCATGACCTAACTTAATCCAATTGTTTTTAGACCTTTGTGCCCAGTAAATACTTATTTGTTTTCTCAACTTATTTATATAGTTCCTAAGATTAGTCTCCATCTGACAAAAAAGAATGGGATTTTGAGGGATTTTAGCATTTATTTCATACAAAAGATCATTGCTCTTATTAATTTCATCTTTTAGGTCTTTTAAGGTGGCTAAAGGCCACTTAGGAGGTTTATCTTCTAAGGAACTGCAAAAATGCAAATAGCTTTTCTTATCTTTTATAATGTCATTTTCCCAAAGATTTTTAAGATTTTCTTTAAAGACTTCATTTTCTTGCCATGCATTTTCAAATCTAAATCTTCTTTTAGTATTTATGACCTCATCTCTAGTGTCAATAAGAAGCATAGTATGATCAGAAGTTGTAGTTGGTATATTTCTTACTAAAGTATTTGGGTAATTAATTAACCAACTATTATTTGCACAAGCTCTATCTAATCTTTCACAAATAAAAGAATGCCCAAATTGTCTGTTTGACCAAGTATAAAGCGGGCCACAAAAACCAAGATCATCTAGGTTACAAGTCATTAAGCAATCCCTAAATTTATTCATTCTAAACCATTATGGGTTTCTGCGTCCTAATTTTTCATATGGTTGTAGATAAGAATTAAAACCTCCACAAACTAACCAATCAGTATTAATCTGCAATGATAAATTTTCGAGATCTTTCCATACCTGAGCTTGTTTTGACTATTGTGGAGCATTGTACACTGTTGTCACATTCACCTCTTTTCCGCACCTGTTGATTAGGACCCTTGCATTGATGATTCTGTCCGAAATTTGTGTTGAGCTCATCTTAACCTGCCTATCGTCCCATAGCAGTCAAAAGCCTCCTGATTGTGGTGCTTCCTGAGGTGGGGGTACAATCTTATAGTTTTCAAACTTTAACTTCTTGATGATCGGCTCTGAGACCTTTGCACTGGCTCTTGTATCCATCAACAATGTTAACACCGGATTGAACACTGAAATATACTCTGCAAGTTCTGTTGCAAATTCTGGCTTTCCCACGCCACGAACATTCCATGCTAAGATCTTCATCGTATCATATTTGATGTCTGGGTGTAACTTCAGGGTTTTCTTGTTGCTTCCCTGATCTTCTTCTCTTAGTATCGGGAGCGCCGTCACCGGAGGCACTATTCCGTTTGAGTATGGTTCTATCTTGATTCTGTGAGTTGTGTGAGCTCCCAACAAGTTCTCCATCTTGCAGATCTCGTAATTCATCCAAACTGAACTCGTCGTCTTCAATAACTGAAAGATGTAAAGAACCATGCACAAGGACTGGATCGTATACTCGTTTTCACTCATCCTTTCTATCTGCTTTAGGATTTTGTCTGCTTGTCCCATGACTGTCGCTGCAAACTCCGATTGGAGCTGGAGATTTGCATCTGTCTGCTCCGGTATTTTGATCTGATGCTGGGTTAGAAGTGGTTCGACACAAATCGAGGGAGGTGGTGGGAGGAAAGGAATCGGGAATAGTGCTAGGGTTGGTGGTGGCATCGACCATTGGATTGGGACTGACTGTAATATCGGTCGAGCAAAGGGAGGTAGAGGAGCTATTTGGGGTAGAAAATGAAATTGAGGTCGTGGAGGGGCATAAAAGACTGGTCTTTGATTTTGACTCTGGTTCTGGTCCAACAAAGCTTGGTTTTGTGATTGGGCTTGACCTATCATCTGATTGAGAGTTGGGTATTGGGCCTGAGGTGGGTTTAGTTGGTATGGTTGGCTCTGTAAGGTTGTGTTTAGATCTGGCCAAGTGTTTAAGTCTGGTCTTTGGTTGGTGGGGGTTGGGGATATTGGGTTTATTGGGTTGAAGAAAGGGGTCGACCCGGTCTGGTTCAAAGTCCACCTCTGAGTTGGATCCAAATGATTTATTGGTGTCTGTGGCGCCCAATCCATCTGCATGGCTCCTTGTCCTGATTGAAAGTCTCTTCCCTGCGACTTAGAACCCTCTCCTATTTGTAGATTTCTTCTTGGTGGACTGATTTATTACCGTGTTCACTGAGTAGTGACTCTAGGTTGGAATCGGTTTCCACGGGTGAAAAGCTACTTTCTGAGCTCGTCTCATCTCTCCCGGCGAGTGTCTTATCGGCATGGATCCGATCGGTTGGTTTAACGGCGGGTCTGGGATTTGTAGCTGTGAGAGGAAAGGTCTCTGGGTGTACTGCGGCTGTGGCCTCTGGGGGTGCAACATTGTTGCATTGTGATTGGGTTGGTTTTGAAAATTGGGAATTAGGGTTTGTGATTTCTGAAATTGGTATATGGTTTGCGGTTGGTGGTAAATGGCTAGACGTGGGGCATTCTGTGATCGGAGGTAAGAGATCGTTGTCTGTAATATTCTGTCCGCGGAGCTGTCGAGAAGTGTGGTGGCTGTTGTGTGACTTGCGGAGGGTTTGAGCGGGTTAGATTTCCGTTGTTTAAGTTTAATTGGGTTGGACTGTGGTTTGAGGGGTAGAGCGTGCTTATTGGTGATGGTGACTTGGTGCTGTTCTCGAAACGTGGTGATCCCCTTTCTGGCGTAAAGGGGTGCTCCGGTAAGTTCTCCATTGCTTTTTTCTGTTTGTATGTTGGAGTTTAGTTCCTTGTGGCTTGTTTCTAATGAATTGTAGTATAGAGTATCAGAGTCTCTATATATTCTTTGGCTTGATTTGTGTGTTCCTTTATTGTCTGAGTGCAGAGCATTATCAGATACATTCACTGCCGTTATTAAATTCATGTCAGAGGTTGATGTCAGATTTTGCATGCAGAGATCTTTAGTTTGAGCGTGCAAATTTGGTTTAACTGCAGTAGTTATAGGATTTGTAGTAGATATAGGTACTTGTTGTTCCATATATGGTTGCATGGTTTGTTTTTCATTGGAGGCTGACAAGTGTACTTCAGGTGTGGAGTTGGTTGAGGGTGGGAAGTCGAAACGACTCGTAGTGACATCAGATAAGGAGTTAAATTGGTTATGTGATGTAATTGTCACCACTTTATTTGGTGTGGTATTTGGCTTATTATATGGTTGATTTTGGATGAAAAGTTCAGTTTTGTTTGTGATAGTGGAGTTTCTGTGATTTGTATCATCTGGCACGTGTATGGGTGAGGTATTGGAGGTTCCAGGGTCTGCATTTACTTCCTTATTTTTTTGGTAAACATTTTTTCCAACACTGTTATTGTTATTTTCCTTTTCCTTCCCATTATTTTCTCTATTTCTAACAATTCTTTTGTCTACAATAGACCAGAGTTTTGATGGAGAATGGCTTGGTGAGTTTGGTTCAGTGCTTTTATCATTGTAAGTAGTAATTTTGCAACCATTTATCTTGTGGCCAATTTTACCACAACGTTGGCAGAAATCCGCACTCAACTCATAAGTAACTAGCTGCCTAATTGTGCCTAAGTGTATGGCTTTAACTAAAGACTTGGTAGTATCAATTTCAACACAAAGTCTTGCAAACTTTCCTCTGGTCAATTGAATTGTATTTGCATCCACCTTGATTGGTCTTCCTATCGGTGTAGCTAATTTATCAAAATCATAATATTCAATGGGTAGCTCTACTAATTGGATCCAAACAATCATCTTATTTGGCAGGCCATGAGATATTTTAAAACCTGGATACCATTGCTGCACTGCTAAATAATATGTGAAAATTTGCCAAAGTCCCCCAGATAAGGCTTTGACATAATCATCTTCTGATGTTACCTTTAATATATAGAAACCTTGTCCTAAATCTGTGACATAAAGATGATTATCAGTTCCCCATATTCCATTAAGGTGTTTTCCTATGTTTAAAATGGCTCTCTCACATCCTACTGTTTGGATTATTAAGGATCTCTCCCAATGCTTATGGATTTTTTCTACCTCACTTTCTATCAGGATTTAAGGGACTTCATGTTCTGGGTATGTATGGTTGGTATTCGGGTGTTGAACATTAGCTTTCTCATTCCTATAATTTAACCAAGTAGGGAAGAAAGTATGGGTATTCCTATTTATTACCTTATCTCTGTAAGAGTTCTGCATGTTAGGCAATTTTTGCCCTCTACTTCCTTCTTGTCCTACTATGTTTTCCCCATGGTTTGACATGTGCTCTTGCTCAGGTGTTATTTCTAGACAATCGTCTTCACCATTTTTTTATAGGATGGATCATTTGGGCTTCTATTATGGATGCTCTCCTCATCTACTGACATATTCCCCTGGCTTTCTGTGTCACTAATACCTTTATGCATGTATTTGCGCTGGAAATATTCCAAATCATGAGTTTCTTTAGTTTCGTACCTTCTTTGATGATCCGTTTGATTACCTTCTGTTGCTCCTTGAGATGATTTCTCACTTTGTCCCTTTGTGGTTGCATGCCTCAGTTCTTCTTGCTGGATCTGGTCTAAGTTAGAATTTTCTTCTAGAAGGACATGATTCGTCGTTTGGTTTAAGAGTATCTCCTCCTCCTCCGGTGGAGCCTGGACGTTGCTGTTGTTTGGACTGTTACCGTGTGTTTCGTCACCTTGATGTCCCTGCTTTTTCTCCAAGGATTGTCGGTCTGGAGGACTCGAGACTGAAACCGAATTGATGCTTGAATTGATTTTGTGTATAATTTTTTTTGATTTGTAAGATGTGTTTGTTGGATTTCTCTCGCAAACTCAATGTTTTTCTTCTTTAAATATAATATTTTCTCTCTATCTCTATCTTCCACATGCGCCATATATCGGATGAATTTTAGTTTCCTGGGATCCATAGACAACTATCGTATCAGTCTCTAATTCTTCCTTTGTTTCTCTCTCTCTTTTATTTAAATTTTTTTTTTTGTTTTAATTTTTTTTTTTTTTTTCTTTTGGATTGAACTAGGATTGAAAGTTGTAACTGTGAATTGGGAATTATTGAAGGATAATACTAGTAATGGGAAAGTATAACAAATGGGGAAAGAAAGGTCTGTGAAGAGGATGAAGGGATATGAATTTGGCAAAATCTAACATCAAACTTTCAGAAAGAAGGTGGCTGATTTTTTTTTTTTTTTTCCTAGGGTTCTAGCTTGTATTCAAAGGTTGGAGGCTTAGGATGGCTATTCTACCTTTGTTCACACTATAAATTGCTTAAATGGCTCTTCTACTTTTGTTCACACTTTAAATTGCTTAAGTTGTTTGTCACTTGTCGATTTTCAAATGTAGAGCAAGAAATAGACTATAATTTTTACAATGCTCGAGAAAACTTGGTAATATAGGTAATTTATTTTAAACTACTTGCTTGACTCTCGATTATTGGATAGGGTGTAGGACTGTGACCCTAGGAAGTTTTTTAGAACCTTTCAATTTCAAACATAGAGCGAGAAATAGACTATAGCTTCCACTACGTTCCGAAAAAACCGGCATTTTAATGGAACTATAGGTAATTTATGTTAAAACTACTTGTTCTATGTTCGTTGGTTTTGGTATTCAAGTGTTTGGCGAGGAAATGACTATTATATCCATCCCGTTTGAAAAACCGACATTTGATAGGTGTATAGGTAATTTATTTAAAACCACTCGCTTTACACTCGATTGCTTTGGTGGTGATCTTTGACCTTTGTAGAACGTCTGGTTCTTGGAGGCTTAACTTTTTGCTTCGATCTGTGGCCTCATTTGGAGCTTTTACCTGGCTTGTCTTGCGCTCCTGCTCCTTTGACTCACTTGGATTGCCACTGCTTGGTGTGGAGCTTTTATTTTTAGCTAGCAAGGCTTTGGTCTACTTGGCCTTTTAGTTTTTTTTTTTTTTTTTTTTTTTTTTTTTTTTTTTTTTCCTCTTAGGCAGTACGCTTTGGAGTGTAATCACGGTTAGCAGGTTAGGTTGATTCTTGTTTGGTCCCTTCCTTGTATTTTGTATTGTTATTCCAACATTTCTTATTTCTTATGCTCTTTCTACTATATTATTTTGGCCGTTTAAAAAAAAACAAACAAACTATAAGTTAACTTCCAAGAGTCTCCATTCTAGGTGTGTGTAGTGTAGAGCAAACTATTTATCACTAAAATACACATATAGAATTATACAGAGTTATGATATTTATAAGAACCAAGGTGGTCGAGTGAAACGGAGTTGGGATGGTGAAGGAAATGTGCATCATTCGATTCCCAGTGGAGACATTAGACGGTTTAGGTGTGGAAATATAAGGTGGTTTAGAATGTTGTAATACATAATTTGGATTGGGCGGGCCGCGCCTCTAGCCACATCCCGAATGGATCTGACTTCTGAGTGTTTCCGTTTGGCGGAGTATTAATTTTGGATAAAATAAACGTCAATTCGTTGTTTTAATCAATCTTTTTGGTGTAACGTTAAAGATCAAGAGTATATATTACAGGATGAGATAGCTGGTGCTGGTCAAAACGAATATGAAGAACAAATTGGGCAGCAAGATTTTATTCCGAAAACGGATTACGTATCTGGGTTGTACTTACTTCACGAATGAATATTCTAGCTAGTAAAGTCGATCGGAATATATAATATGCTCGTGAAAGAGAGAGATTTAAAAAGCAGATAAATAAATAAGACATTTCAAAGTTTCAACATTTGACCACACCACAAGAAAGTATACATTTTACGGTTTCGAATATATTAACCTCAAACTTGTAGTTTTGCCCCAAATATACACAAACTCTTTTGTTTTAACTAAGCACGAGTATCTCATCAAAACTCAATAGGGAACTCAACAACAAATCGTCAGGGTTTGGGGCCCTAGACAATTCGAGCATTAGGCGAGTTTATATATCTGTACTCATCACCCGACTTTATCTTTCTTATGGAGACCTGATTAGGAGATTCAGAGATCGAAAGGTTAAAACTGATATTTAATATGTTTGGTGTATGTGCTCCGGCGATTGGTCAATCGGAAGGATTGGCATTGCTTTGGAATAAAGAAGTTAATGTGGTTATTCACTCATTTTCTAAGAATCATATAGATGCAAGTGTGGATTTAGCAGCTAGTGGAGAAGTATGGAGACTCACGGACTTTTACGGAGAGCCTGACTCTAGCAAAAGGAAGAGGACTTGCGCTCTATTGAGACACTTGGCCCAACAATCACATAGGCCTTGGGTGGTTTTGGAGGACATTAATGAGGTGGCCAATTTAGAAGATAACACTACAAAAAATCCGTGTTTTACCGACGGATAAAATGAGGCCTTTTATTCGTCGGTAAATACCGACGGATCGGTCCCAGTTACTGACGGATGACGGATAACGAACAAAGTTGACCACTTTGTTCGTCATCCGTCGCTAAAAAGTACCGATCCGTCGGTAATTTAGCGACGGATACTGTTATCCGTCGGTAAGCTTAATATATCGTCGATCCGTCGACTTGCAGAACCTCCATTCTTCTTCTTCTCCATTCTTATTCTTCTCGTTTTTCTCTCTTCTCATCTCCATTTCTCCTTCAAAACTCCACCATTTTCATCCATTTTGGTAGCAAATTGAAGCTTATTGCACAAGCAACAAGGAACAACTTTCAATTCGAAGTTTTTTTGGTCAATTTGTGCAAAATCAAAGGTATGAACTCTAAACCTTATTTGATTTTTAATTTGGGAATTATCCAATTGTTGGTTAAATTGTCAAATGTATGTTACATAGTAGTTGATACAAGTCTATTTTGCTTAAATGTGTAGTTGATTGTTGTTAAAATTGAGTAATGAATCGATTTTGGGATTTTATTAATTTGGGGATTTCTTAAATTATGGAAATGTATGTTAGTATTAAGTAGATATTAGTTGTTATAGTTGAATGTTAGTTTTGGATTATATTAATTTGGGT
Organism: Plantago ovata; assembly: GCA_028274465.1. Taxonomy (NCBI): domain Eukaryota; kingdom Viridiplantae; phylum Streptophyta; class Magnoliopsida; order Lamiales; family Plantaginaceae; genus Plantago; species Plantago ovata. The sequence continues at coordinate 105,894,396 of CM051456.1, read as the reverse complement.
TTGTTAATTAAAATTGAGACTTATATCAATTTAGGTTTTTTTTTTAGTTTTGTATTTGATCGAATTTCATGTTCCATAACTAGGTTATGTACTTATATAAGGTTAATTTTGTAGTTGAATACGATAAAATTGAGTAATTTATGAAAATCGAGACTTGTAGCTCAATTTGGGGGTTTTGAAATAAAGTGAAAATGGGTTCGAGATGATGATATGATGATGATGTTAGGTTAAAGATGGGCAGTTTGCCCTGCACGAGGATCATTTTGTAGAGTTAGAGTTGGAGGAACCTTTAATTGGGAATAAATTATGTTGCTATGTCATTTATATGTATATTCACTTGTATGTGCATTTACGTTAATTGATAATGTTTTATATTGTACGTGCATATTTCATATCATTATACTAACCTTGATATTGTTTTATTTGCAGATGCCGAAACCTAGGTGCAACTACATTCCACCCGAGTTACGAGTTCCTGGAGGCCCAGGGTACGAGCAGGGTGTAGTTCCACCCATCATTGGATTCTCGGAGGGGAGTAGCTCCTCATCGTCAACCAGGAAGAAGAAGGCTAAGTTTGACCCATTTGCGAACCTACCTGATGATGGTTGCCCATACGTGACGCCGACCCTAGGTGCCATGTATAAGGGGAAACATGTTCTGTTCCCTAACGGGAAAGCTGCGTAAGTACACTTTCTGTTGTTTAGTTTATTGTTTAACTTGTGACATATTACGTATACTTTATTATGCTTATTCATTCTTATTTGTATTTAACAATCATAATAGGTTTTACCCTGCATCTGCCCATTCGAAGATCAGTGACATCATCACCCAGAAGTTCATCGCTCCAGCACCGACTGAGGACCGTGGTGGGGAGAAGTGGTCAAGGCTGCCTGACCATGTCATTGGCTTCTACTTCGATGAGCTGCGGGTATTGTAACAATCTTAAATGTTTAGTAAACGTTGTTTTATTTTTATTCTAAATTTACGTGAGTGGTATGTTAGCCACTATATTTGGGTGATATGTTAGTCACCATGTGTTAGTTGTTTTTTAGGGAAATGTGAGTGGTATGTTAGCCACTATATTTGGGTGATATGTTAGTCACCATTGTGCTTACGTTAATCTTGTTCTTGTTGTATTGATTGTTGTGTCGTTCCAAATTGTGACCTTTGGTTGTTTTGGTGGTTAGAAACACTACTACTTGCCAAACGTGCTATTGAAGGAGCTTTTGGTTTGTTTTCAACACTGTTAGTGCTCGTTGTTACCGAGACAAGGTCCACGACCTTAAGGAGTCTCCTCGAGTGAAGCCTAGATTCATCCACGACAGCGAGTGGCCTCTGTGGTTGGCTTACTGGAAGACACAGGATGCCGAGGACCTAGCAGAACAGAACAAGAAGAATCGAGCACGGGCGGACAGAAGCAGCTCCGGTGATGACGAGGACTATTCGAAGAACCATCTCGGCACACAGTCTCAGGCCACTCGTGACCTCAATGCAGTAAGTTAACTTGTGCTTTACTGCAGTCACTTTCAATATTCTTAAAATTTTATTATAAACACTGACACTTATTACTTTGCAAAATGAACAGAGGCTCACTGGACAAGGATGTGAGTCGTACTTGACCATGGTGAAAAATGTCAAGTTCAAGAACGGCAAGTGGACATGCAAGAAAGCCCAGAAACTGAATGTAAGTACATAAATGAGTAGTTTGAGTTACTTGTACTGTATTTCTTTTTAAAAAGTTTGTATATGTATTGTAATATATCAACTCATGTATTGCTTAACTGCTTGTAGGAGGAGGTTGAGGTTATGTACATGCTTAAGATGCAAGAGAAGGGTGAAGAGAACGCTGCCTTCCTCGAGGTGAACCCTCCTGGCCTAAGTGGTCGGTCTATGGCTTAGGGAACTTGGGACGTTCTCTTGCAGCTGAATCATTTCAGCGCTCATCCGGTTCTACCTCCAGCTCAGATTCTCGATTGGCTGAGGAGATGGCAGCACTTAGGGCCGAGAATGCTAGGATGATGACCATTCAGAACACACTTGTGCCTCAGGTATATTCACTTGTATGCTAAGATTATGTTGATATGTCATGTAGATGTATAACCACTTGTATGCTCATTTACATTGCTTGCATCTATCATTCATATTCTTAACTACATCGATCATTACTTGTGTCAGGTGGAGACGCAGAATTTCGTGCCGAAGAAGCTGCTGGAGAAGCATCCCATTGGCATAGACCCGTTCGCAGAGGGAGCTGTGTTTCAGACCGGGGAGGGGAGCCCTGGTACGGCGGGGAGTGCGGGTTTGCAAGGCAGTTCTCATGCTCCTTCGGGTTCCAATGGTCGTGGTTCTAGTGGTCGTCGTCCTTAGATTTTGACATTTTAGTTGGGCATTTGTAGTACTATTGTAAAACTTTCACATTTACATTTATAGTAAACGTTTTTCTATTTTGAAGAATCGAATTTTATTGAATTTTATTTTCAATTCAATTTTAATGTTTTTTAATTTTTAGTACGTAAATTTATATTATTAAACAGGTTGTTGTACAATTATTAAGAAAAATAATTAAAAAAAAAAATACCGTCGGTCATGACCGGTTGACTAAGTCAACCGGTCATGACCGACGGATAAAGTTATCCGTCGGTAAATGTCACCAACGGATAAATTTATCCGTCGGTCAAACGAATAAGGGTTGGTCAACGCCCTTATTCGTCAGTCCGTCGGTATTATCCGTCGCTAAATTTATCGACGGATAATAACCGTTGGTAAAGGGATTACCGATGGATAAAATAGCTACGCGCTATTTATCCGTCGGTAAGGGAGAACCGATCCGTCGGTAAGGGCTTACCGACGGATCGGTCGCCTATTACCGACGGATACCATCCGTCGCTTCTTGTGGTGTAAGAAAGGGGGTAGTCTGATTCCTCCTTGGCGGCTTGCTAACATTATAAATACATTATCCTGTTGTGAATTAGATGAAATCGATTTCTATGGGTATAGGTATACTTGGTCGAACAATCAAAGTGATGCAGATCGGGTGGAGTCGAGACTGGATAGGGCGTTGTGTATGGCTGCGTGGCGGGTACTGTTTTCGAAAGTGCAAGTCGAGCATCTCTATACAAGAAATTCTGATCATTTACCCATTCTTCTCCGGCTAAGGGGCATCCAACAGAGGAGATTCATGCATAATAGAAAGAGGTTTTGATTCGAAGCCATGTGGTTAAAGGCAACAGATCTAGAGCAAGTCATAACCGACAATTGGAAAGGAGATGTCGATTTTCTACATAATTCAGAGCAGTGTAGAATCGGGTTGGTGAATTGGAAAAATCATTCTTTTGGTTTGGTAAGAAGAAGATAGGTAAGATGAAGAAAGAACTGAAATGGCTACACGGGCAGCCGGTGAATGCAGAGAGGAAGGATTTGATTAAACGATTGAAGCTTGAGCTTGAAAAGTTAATGGGTAAGGAAGACTTAATGTGGAAACAGAGAGCTAAATCACAGTGGCTCGTGGATGGTGATCGTAATACTAAATTCTTCCATGCTCAGGACAGTACAAGATCCTGGATAAATGAAACCAATTCTTTACATAATAGTGAAGGGGTGCAGTGTGACGATTTTCAGCAAATGGGGTTAATTATCAAAGAGTATTTTGGTCAGATATTTCAGTCTATATGACTTTCTAATGCGAAAAATATGATATTACAAAGGTTATACGGGCTCGTGTGGGTCAAGAAATCAACCAGGAGCTGTGCAAGCCGTTTTCTCCTGAGGTAAAGTCTGCCCTTTCTGACGTGTTTCCTTTAAATTCTCCTGGCCCTAACGACTTACCTGCTTTATTTTATCAGAAGTTTTGGCCTGTTGTGTTGGTCATGATGTGATTAATTGTGTTTTGGCTTTTCTAAATGAGTGTATGTTGAAACCTCAGTTAAATTATACCTCTGTAGTTCTTATACCCAAAACCAAAGACCTTGATAAAGTTTCCAAGTTTCGACCGATCAGTCTAAGCAATGTTATTTTCAAGATACCTTAAAAAAATATCACAAATAGACTGAAACCCCATATGAATCAGATAATCAATGAAACGCAATCTGTCTTTGTCCCTTTGAGACTTATTACAGATAATGTTCTTGTGGCTTATTAATTAAATCACTTTTTAAAACAAAAAACCAAGGGTAATGATGTTTTTGTGGCTTTAACTTCACATGAGTAAGGCCTACGATAGAGTTGAGTGGATTTTCTTACAACGAGTGCTTGAGAGTCTAGGTTTTGAGGATTATTTCATTAACCTCATTAATTATACTTAGTGTGAGAACTGTCTCCTATTCTGTTCTTTTAAATGGAGTTCAGCTTGAACCTATCGATCCATCCAGAAAGAGGGATCCGTTAGGGGATCCTCTTTCACCTTATTTGTTCTTGTTTGTTACTGAAGCATTTAACTCTTTGTTTCGGGAAGCCGAAGGGAGGGAGGTGTTACAAGGAGTCTCTATTGTTCCAAGTGCTCAGCGTATCTCTCATCTTTTGTTTGCGGACGATACTCTTTTGTTTTCCAAAGCTTCTACTTCTGTTGCTCTAGAAATTGGTGATATTCTTTATAGGTATAGTTTAGATTCTGGATAGGAGATCAATTTAGAGAAGTCGACGGTTGTTTTCAGTAGGAATAGTAGTGAGGGGCAGATTGATGAGATCAGAGCATGTTTGCCTGTTAGAGTAGTGGAGAAACATGATAAGTACCTTGGCTTACCTACTCAAATGGGAAGATCTAAGAAGGAGGTTTTTAGTTGGTTGCGTGATAGAGTTTGGGAGAGAGTTAGAGGGTATGGGAATAAATTTCTTTCGAAGGCTTGGAAAGAAGTGCTAATTAAAGCTGTGAAATAGCTAAGTTCTGGTGGGGTAATGAGCAGGAGAGGAAGATTCATTGGGTGAATTAGGAGTCGCTTTGTGATTCTAAGAGGATGGGAGAATGGATTTTCGAGATTTAAGGTATTTTAATTTGTCTATGCTTGGTAAACAGGTGTGTGGAGATCATTTACTATCCTAACTCTCTCTAAAGTATAATTTATAAAGCTAAGTACTTTCAGTTCTCATATATTTTTTATTGCACCCTTAGTAGTAACGCTTCTTTCAAATGGCGTAGTATTTTTGGAGTAATTGATCTTGTTAGAGAGGGAGTTAGGTGGAGGATAGGTGGGGTGACTGTCGTCTGGACTCATAATCATAACTGGTTGCCTAGGGATTACCAACTTAAGCCTATCACGCCGTTCTAGTAGGAATATATGATCTTACGACATCTGGAATAATAACGGATGGGGTATGGGATATGGATTTAATTTATGCTATTTTTTGGGGTGAGGATGCTGCCATGATATTGCAAATTCCTTTACCAAATTGTACTCTGCCTGATAAAAGAGTTTGACATTTTTCCCCAAGCGACCACTATACTGTAAAGGCAGCTTACTTCCTTGCTAGACGGCGAAGGAAGATGGCTGCTCCGAATCAACAAGGGAGCGGAAGTACAGTTTCGGTGTCTAATTGAGATTGGTTATGGAAGCTTAAGGTGCGTCAAAAAATAAAAGTGTTCTTTTGGCGTGCTTAATTTGCAGAAACGTGGAATTGATATTGTTGATGCTAGTTGTCCAATGTGTCATTATGGATCAGAAATTGTTATTTATATCTTACGTGACTGCTCATTTACGAGATTGTTTGGGGCAATATCGCGTCTTTCTAAGGGACTTATTGCTGCGGCTGGTGATTCTTTATGGAGTTGGATGGAACAGGTGCGCAAGAACGGAGATCCAGAACAATTGGAGTTGTTCCTCGTGGTTTGCTGGTCTATGTAGAGTCACATAAATAAAGTTGTTCATCAGCTAGAAGTGTTTGATGTCGTACAGGTGGTGGATTTTGTGCAGCAATACATTCTCATATACAAGGAGGCGCAGCAGCTCTTTGCACATCCTCGACCTCCAGAAATGGCACAAGGAGTGGGTATTGGTGTTGTACTTATTGAAGGGTAATTCGTGTTTCTTTCTAAGTTCGCAATGAGTCGCTAGTCTAAGTCATTCTAGTTGTTC
>CM051456.1:105846733-105888231 GCA_028274465.1 Plantago ovata | reverse complement strand
GTTTCTTTGCGAATGAAGCGCTTCAATCGATTGACAGTGTCATGATGTCAAGCTAGACAGGGTGATTGATGCTAAAGTAGATTTTTTATGTTAAAGATGAGACTCCATATGCACTTATTTTTGTGTTTAGTGTAATTGCTTGAATGAGACAATAATATTTATACATTTGTTCCTAAGTATCTTAGTTGTGGACTGGATTTTGTTGTATCAAGGTTTTTGTTGCGGATAATATAAAGAGTAGTGCATCAAATCTTTTCCCCTTTACTTTCCAAAGAAATGGTGCGTAGTGCTTTGATACTTAGCAAATTCAGTACTAAAAATTTCAACAATTCAATACTAGTAATTATTAGGATCGATAACATTATCTAATCATTGGATCTAAGTGACTAATTTTCAACATGACTCAATCAAGATCACATAAAATATACTCTTGTAGCACAATGGATAATAGTAACTCATAATGAAGCATCAATCTTGCAAATAAGCTTGTTTTATTGAGTATTTAGTTCCTCACACAATTAATTTGTTTATATGGTCACATATTATGAAAATTATCCTCTTATTGTGTTTTCCAAACATTTATATGAAGATCTCTAAAATAATATGTGAGGTAAAGAAAACGCAAAGGCAGAATGTGTTATAGAAGTAGTATATTATATTACATATCTAAGCTTTACAAATCTTCTTTTCCAACCACTCTCTGTATAAATAATCAAAAACCTCCATCCTATTACACCAGGCTTGTTCAGGCACTCTCCTAAACATAACCATGAATATGAAAGGGAAATTAGGTAAAACCACAAAATATGCTTCTTCCATAACTGCATTTGTTCTAAATATGTTACCAGCAACCGTTATCACTATACTTTCTATTATGTCTGCTGAAGATCATGAAATTATTTCCTTTTTGATTTCGCGATCCCTTAGCGAGACTGACAAGCAGTTTAAGAATAAATCAGCAGTGCCCCATGGCTACAACTGCGATTGCTTTGAATGCTATGCCAGCTTTTGGCGGCGTTGGGACTCCTCGCCCAACTACAAGCTCATTCACCAGGTAATTGAGGCTTTTGAGGAGCACTACAACGATGATGATAAGGAAGCTAATAAAGTAAAGAAGAAGGAGAAAAGAAAAAACAAAAACGACAAAATTGGTCACCAAAAATATGGGAGTTCTAGCAGCAACAACAACGAATTGGTTGAAAAATAGAGTTTTGTTGACGTACTACGAGTGGTGCCAAAGAAAGACCTAGATGGACAAACAACGATGAGTTCAACATTTCCACCTCTGATAATATGTGATAAAAGTACGGTTATGAAACTGTTGCCAGATTTGTGCATGCTATTCAATAAGTGTTCTATTTAGTCATTTATGTTGTATGTTGAATAGCATTGGGGAATATATTTGATGTATAATAAGACATACCAAATTAATAAAACTGAAATCTCTAATTTAAGAGATTTGAAAATATTTTTGGCGATTTTTTCACGTATGGTTGGTTTATTTTTAAATTGTTGTCTACTTTCCTCATTCTATTTGGCCCTTCTATTTAGTTACGTAAGTGTTGTTAATCAGGAACCAAGCACTATATCTTTGAGAAATTAGATCACTTGTGTAACTAAAACATCATTTACTAATTAGAAAATAAAATAGTTTAGAAATAGTATGACTATGAATAGTGAATCTTTGATATTGTCCCCTTCCTTACATGTTTCCCGTTTTTGTTGAGCCTTTTAGTTGTTGTAGATGTTGGGCGGCTAAGAACCCCCAAAGCACCTTGAATTGGTGATATTTATGAGCCGATTATAGAAACTATGTTTGCAAATTTTAGGATGTACTTTTGCATACTTTTACTAAAAGTAAAAATAGTTAATTGTAATTAAAATTGATGAGTATTTTTTCATATTGTAGTCTAAAATCAGCTTAAAATCACAGAATTAGAAATTACTGTGTTTGTTAAATTCAATTAAAACACTTACTTTTAGTGTAAAAAGAGTTACAAACTGCTAAAAGTAAATAAAATCATCAATTTACTTGCTATGCTTATCAGCTTCTGACGATTGCCTACGTTGCATAAGTTATAAAATAAAACACTAAAAACTACAGTATTTTACTATTCCAAAAGTACAAAAATGTTTTTTTTAAGCATCTGAAAACACTTACTAAAAGTATTTTTACATTTATATATGATGGCTTATGGATTAAGAAATCAATATGAAAATCTCCACCGTGGGCTTTAGCAAAAAGGTGTATACGGATAATATTTCATGATGCTATGTGTACTTTGCCAACTGTGTATGGATAATATTTCATGATGCTTTTATGCTATTCGAAAAGATTCGGACTTTTATATATTATTTTGTGTTTTGTGAATTAATATCTTCTAAAGCAGGTACAATTGGAAAATGAAATGAATGGGTAAAAAGGAATTTTTTTTCCTGCCAATTTAGCGACGCATAGACCCATGCGTCGCTAAAAAGTCAACAGAATTTGCGACGCATAGCCTCATGCGTCGCTAACTCTGTTGACCGATTTAGCGATGCATGGGTCTATGGGTCGCTAAATTAGCGATCAAAAAATGGGTCGCTAATTTAGCGACCCATAGAATGGTCGCTAAATTAGCGACGCTTGACCCCATGGGTCGCCTCGCCATTTAGCGACGCATTTGCTATGTGTCGCTAAATGGTTTAGCGACGCATGAGGAGCAGTTTAGTGACGCATGAGAGCGTCACTAAACTGCGTTTTTCTTTTAGTGGTAGAGTGTGAGGGTGCAAATGGTGATGAACTGTCTTTGGGCCAGTGTTGTGAATAATCATGAAAGATGGTTGCGGTTTCCAGTAAAATTTTATTTAACGAAAAGTATATATGTAATATAGACGAACAATATCACAAAGGAATTAAAAGCTAATTGGAAAGGTAAATATAAATCTAACCTTATTGATCAGTATAAAACTCTATACGGAAGGTTTAAAAGAATGATATCTATGAATTTAAATAGAACTATAGAAGTGTTTAGTAAGGTGGAAGTATAATATGCGTGAGCTGACCGCATATATAAATGGAGCACCCTTACGACCAGACCCTTATAACTCCTATAGCAAAAGTTTCTTAAAGTGCTCTGATTAAGATGATCTTACCTTAGTTAGGTAAGTTGCAATATGTAATGGAGAAACACATCAAGTACCACCAACTCACTATGATTGGTGTAAATATACAAACAAGAAAAGACTCTTAACTATCAACATGCGCAAAAACAGAGAAGAAGAGTAGCATTGATCTACACGAAATAATTACCTTATTAATGTTCGGAATAATTACCTCATAGATTAACAATAGCGGAATAAGCTCTCTTACTGTAGTTTCTAACAATTACATTCTCAACTAGGATATACTGTTCAATCTGCCTACCACCTGGCAATGACCATCAGACGACGAAAGGCTGAATCCGCATATGGGTCCCCGTCTGTTTCACAAGAGCAGCGCTGGAATATTATTTGGAAACTAAACGCCCCTGGAAAGATCAAACACTTTCTTTAGCGACTGGCAAAAAATGCATTGCCTACAGCAGGGGAACTTCGACGCATCAGTTCCAAAGAATGGTGAAGCAGGTGGCATTGGAGCTGTATTACGCGACCACACAGGTTTTATTATAGCCTGGGCTCGCCAAAAGGGCTCGATGTAGAGACGGCAGAAGCGTATGCGGCTCGTCTTTCCCTTTGGCTAGCAAAACATATGGAATATGATAGTATCATACTTGAAGGTGATGCCTTGTTGGTCATCAAAGGAATCAATTCCTCACAGAACCAGCTAGCAGCAAATGGCGCTACTTACAATGAATTGAGAACATCTCTTGCCTCCTTTCTTGAGAGCCAAACAGTTCACATTCGTAGAGAGGCAAACCAGTTGGCTCACCAGCTTAGCAGGAACTTTGCTACAGATTGCTTAGGCTTTACAACTCTGCCGTTTGATTATAGCGAGATTACGTAAAGAACTGATCTAGTTCTGCTAGCTGTTTAGTGATGTGATGAACGTGTATTTTACACTTTCGTTCGAGTCTTTTTCACCAATTTAGCTATCCTCTAGGTCAATTTAGCTTATATTTTAGTGCATTTTATTAGAATAGTGTCACGTTTCCCTTTTCTTTGTATTTTTCAGGTTTTAGGTGAAAAACGTATTTTTATGGGCAATTATGTTGAAGAGAACGAAGATTTGATGCTTCGTGGTCATCCGTGGTGTATCTAGAATGTTCCGGACGAGATTTGAGGTCTAGGGGTCGAGTTTAAAATCTTAAAGGTCACTAGAAGGCAAAATTCGAGTCAAAAAAGGAAACCAGCTCAAGAAACCGCGTCAACCGCCACTGAAGGTCCCGGGCGGTTCGGCCTGGACGTGGGACGGTTCGCCCGGTGCCAGGCGGTTCGCCTGGCATCCCGGGCGGTTCGCCCCCCACTGTTTCGTAACTATATATAGTTTAGCCTACTTTCTACGATTTTCATGCCTTTTCACCTTATTTTGAGATACAAATTCTCCAGAGCCTGTTCTGGGAATTATTAGCATCGAAGACTCTTTTTCTTATTGATTTGGAAACTTTAGCATAGAGATTGGACATCTTTGATTTTCGATTCTTGCTTGTGAGTTAGCAATTCATCGGAGATTGACAACCTTCGTTGGTAACTTGTATCTCACGATTTTTCTGCTTTTATTTATTTCATTCAACATGTTTTCATTCAATCTTGCTTTGATTCTTGTTGATTGCAATTTATCTATGAGTAGCTAAATCTATCGTTGGTGATAGTATGTGATTTCTTAGCTAGGGTTCTTAATTATGCATGAGTGGCTTCGCGCGTTTAAGACTTGATTTATTGTTTTATTTCTTTGATCTATCTAAGCCATCTATCTTCGTAGTGTTGAATTGAAAGGAACACGTAGGACAATTCACGATCATAGATTTCTATACAAACTTCAAGTACTTCATGCATGATTATTACCCGTAGCTTTGATTGATCATACTACCACTAACTTCCATTATATTGATAAGAAAAATCTGTGCTTTGCTTGATTCCTGATTTATAGTTTAAGTTAAATTAGATAAAGCTAGTTATAGTCCTTAGAGATCGACACTCGAGGTTATTTTACTTCTACACTACGTGCCTTGGTTTTCGTTGTAGTTGTGAGTTGCCTTTGGCTAAAAACAAATTTATTTGATTAATTGAGTCTGACAATCTCGTTCATCAAATTGGCGCCGTTGCCGGGGACTATACTTCTTTTTTCTCTTTAGCTTATTTATATTTTCAGCATTCAATTCTCAGAGTTAGTAGTTAATTTGTTTCCAGAATTTTGCGACTTCTAACATGACTAATTTTTAGTTTTGAGTTACTCCTGTTACAGATATTCAGGTATGACGTCCATGTAAACTCGCATGATGCCCCAATTCTCGCAAGTTAGGAGAAGTTCAGCTATATACTTGGAGGAAGAGTTGAAGTGGTACGAAGTGACAAGTTCAGTGGTGAGAGACATACCGAGGTTCGAAGATGGAGTGGGGATGAATCCGTTAAGTTTCATCAGATCCTATGAGGAAGAAATAGCAAAAGTTCCAGCAAAGGGGTTCACTGAGGACCAATTATGCAGGAGATTATTTTCTTTCGCTCTCGGATATGAACCAAGGCTCTGGATATCCAGGTTAGCACCAGGATCGCTGAAAACATGGAGCCAAGTAGTAGAGGAGTTCTTGGCGCGATTTATGCCTTACCATGAGACAATTGCCTTACGAAATAGGATCGAACACTTCAAGCAAGGAGAGTATGAGCGGTTTTGTGACACCTACGAACGTTTTGAGTTGTATAAACGCGAGTGCCCCCATCACCGTTTTGACGACGGGGAGTTGATTTGGTATTTTGTTGGTGGACTACGTGATGATGTTAAGCTTCAAGTGGATGGGATGTGTGGAGGATTACAAGAATGTACAATTGAAGAGGCAGAGAAGGTCATTCGAAGGTACGCCAGTGGTTCTGCACAATCTGAGAGGCTAATGTCGAGTCAAGTCACCAATGGGGATTCAAATCGGGGTGAAACTGAAGGCTTATACGAAGGATATTCTGAAGACGAAGATATCAGTGAAGAGGATGAACTTGCATTTTACGCAGGAATGAAGGCCATCGAAAGTGTGTATGAAATTGCACACGCCTGGCAAGTTGAAGATAATCTCCGTTTAGCGAAAGTTTTTGAAGGGGTCGAAGTAACTGAGCAGCTACTGGAGAAATTAAGCTTGTTAAAGTGTGAAAAAGTAGAGGAGGTTCATAAACTCGAAGATGGGAGGATTTTTGACGAAGACGCCCCCTGGAGGTGGGGGCGAACCGCCCAGCGTAGGGGGCGAATCGCCCCCCACAGACAGCGAGCTGGGGGCGTCCCAGCTCGCCCCAGGCGATTCGCTCGGGGCAGGGGGCAAACCGCCCCCCAGCTCCAGGGAGCTGGACGACCCCAGCTCCCCTGTTTTGACGCCCGAAGTTGATTTCGTCGATCCCAAGCCACTTCAAACAGTTACTACTGAGGTTCCTGAGTACGAGGAAGTGAAACTACTCCTCCGAGGTGGAAAGGTAACTACAATTCTTAATTTTGTACGTCCTAAACATAGTAAATCTACTGTGACTAACGATGCAGGAACAAGCACTGAACAAGAAGTTGGTCAAAGTTCGAAAGAAACTCAAGTGCAAGACGATACACCTCAAACACCTGAAGGAGGCATCGTCAATAATGAGGAAAAGGGGGACACACCCAACATTACGGAGATACTTCATAAGTCCTCCAACCCTTATGTGCCCCCGAAACCTCATATGTCATTCCATGGTAGGATCAAGCTGGCCAAGCAGGATACACAGGAGTCGCCACTATACAAGCACCTCGCTGAGTTCGAAGTTAATGTTGCACTATTGGTGAGAACTCTAGCGGATATTCCTGCGAAGCAAAACCGTCCATTCCCGATGGTGAGATCTATGAAGCTTCCTAGGTCTCTTTGCTACACCGGACCAAGAGAATGACGCCCACCGTGGGGAGATACTCTTGAATCGCCAGCTTGAAGCTTTACACATGTCTATTCTGGTACTCAGCCGACAGAGGCCAAACATTCGGTAACATCTAGTATCACTTTTTATTTCCTCATTCTCTTTTGCTAGGGACTAGCTTGAGTTTCATGAGGGGGGATGGGATGTGAACCATGATGTTAGTATTGTTTGGCTTTTTGCATGTTGAGTATGGTATCTTGTGTTTTGTTTGCATTTGCATTTGCACGTTTATCGCTTTCCTAGTATTTAGTTGCATACACTACATTCATCCTAGTATAGTTTTGCATGTTTTTGTGTGGAGTCTATTGCCAAATTTTTCGAACTTTTTTATTGGGTAGATTAACTAGTTATGACCTTTGACCATGCGTTTTATCTCTATGAATTTGTTTGAGGTTTTTCTCGCTTGGCTTGTCACATTTATATATGCACTTAGTTAAGCTTGGTAGTCTCGACATCACTTAGTGGTGTTTTCTCTACTGCGGTTCACGAAGGCCTTTATAATAAGACGATGCATGTTAGAGTCTTGTGGTTATTTTCCCGTGTAATTATGTACCTAAGAGGCAACAACTCTTCACCTTGCATTGAGATTGCTAAATGCCTAGGAAGGAGGTAGTGTGAGATTGTGTGATCCTTTGTTTGAAACCTATTCTAACGAATAGGTTTGGGGAGGGGGTTATGCTTTCATTATGACTTGTTTTTCGATTTTAAGTGTTGTTGTTTTTCTTTTTCGTAAAGTTTGTTCTCCAACCTATTCTTTCGAATAGGTTTGGGGAGGTCGTTTGTGAGTCTTTGTAATTTATTTTTCGTTGTGCTACTGCTGGCTACAAAAAAAAAATCGAAAATTTCCAGAAATCTGGAAAAGCAAAAAAATAGCAAAAAGACCCAAAAAAAGCAAAGAAGGGTCCAAAGAAAGCCAAAAAGCAGTTTAGCAAAGTGTTTGTCTCGTTTTTCAATTCTTGTAATGTTCGTAATCGAGTTGTAAAGTGTGTCTTTTGTTTGTTTGAGTGTCATCTATTCTATACCACCTTCGTCCTGCCATTCAGGAAGTGGTGATAGTTTATGACTTTGCTTGAGAGATGGGTAGAATAGGGGAGTGTGAACTTTCAGGGAACCCTCATTCGTTTGATGAGAGCCAGTATTGGTTCGACCTCTTTGAGGGAACGTCTTAACTTGGTGAACAGTAGTAAGTCCTCAGTTTCATAGGCACGAGACAACCATTCGTATTTTAACATGTTTCATTGTGTCGTCACTAACTAGGTCCAGGTAGAGATGTTACGAGAGACTATCTTGTTTAACATAGTGCATATGTGAATGTGTATGAGTCAATCGAGGCATTCTTCAACCAATATCCATGTTATGATTTGTATGGTCATTGTTCATATGTTTTTGATAGACTCAATAGATTAGTTCATTTCATTTGGCATGAGACTCCATTTTGTGTGTTGTATTGGTTTTTTGCATTAGAGTCTAGCTTAGTTGCTTGAGGACAAGCAAAGGTTTGGTTTGGGGAGTTTGATGAACGTGTATTTTACACTTTCATTCGAGTCTTTTTCACCAATTTAGCTATCCTCTAGGTTAATTTAGCTTATATTTTAGTGCATTTTATTAGAATAGTGTCACGTTTCCCTTTTCTTTGTATTTTTCAGGTTTTAGGTGAAAAACGTATTTTTATGGGCAATTATGTTGAAGAGAACGAAGATTTGATGCTTCGTGGTCATCTGTGGTGTATCTAGAATGTTCCGGACGAGATTTGAGGTCTAGGGGTCGAGTTTCAAGGCTTAAAGGTCACTAGAAGGCAAAATTCGAGTCCAAAAAGGAAACCAACTCAAGAAACCACGTCAACCGCCACTGAAGGTCCCGGGCGGTTCGCCCTGGACGTGGGGCGGTTCGCCTGGTGCCAGGCGGTTCGCCTGGCATCCCGGGCGGTTCGCCCCCCACTGTTTCGTAACTATATATAGTTTAGCCTACTTTCTACGTTTTTCATACCTTTTCACCTTATTTTGAGAGACAAATTCTTCAGAGCCTGTTCTGGGAATTATTAGCATCGAAGACTCTTTTTCTTATTGATTTGGAAGTTTTAGCATAGAGATTGGACATCTTTGATTTTCGATTCTTGCTTGTGAGTTAGCAATTCATCGGAGATTGACAACCTTCGTTGGTAACTTGTATCTCACGATTTTTCTGCTTTTATTTATTTCATTCAACATGTTTTCATTCAATCTTGCTTTGATTCTTGTTGATTGCAATTTATCTATGAGTAGCTAAATCTATCGTTGGTGATAGTATGTGATTTCTTAGCTAGGGTTCTTAATTATGCATGAGTGGCTTCGCGCGTTTAAGACTTGATTTATTGTTTTATTTCTTTGATCTATCTAAGCCATCTATCTTCGTAGTGTTGAATTGAAAGGAACACGTAGGACAATTCACGATCATAGATTTCTATACAAACTTCAAGTACTTCATGCATGATTATTACCGGTAGCTTTGATTGATCATACTACCACTAACTTCCATTATATTGATAAGAAAAATTTGTGCTTTGCTTGATTCCTAATTTATAGATTAAGTTAAATTAGATAAAGCTAGTTATAGTCCTTAGAGATCGACAGTCGAGGTTATTTTACTTCTACACTATGTGCCTTGGTTTTCGTTGTAGTTGTGCCTTTGGCTAAAAACAAATTTATTTGATTAATTGAGTATGACAATCTCGTTCATCATGATGTTCCTGTATTCCTTGTGTACTTGATGCTTCAGCTTTGAGCTCCTTTTCTTTGGCTTTATATATGAAAGTCTTTTCACTAAAAAAAAAAAAAAAAAATTCTCAACTAGGAATTTGACTTTCTGAGCTCTTAAACATGAGCATTACTATACTGGCTTCTTCTTCCTTTTTTTTTTTTTTTTTTTTTTTTTCTTTTTTCAGATTTTGAGAAACCTACCACCCATATCTAACAAGAAAAATTTATTTAAAAAATAAAAATAAAAATTTAACGGTGGAGTCTGCTCAGCTAGAAACGGTGGACGGTGGTGTAGCATCTATTTGTTCATCTTTTAATGAAGAATATGGATACGGATCAAATTCAAATCCTTAAATCCAGCCCCTTAGGTCCAAACATACACATTTTTGTGCTTTGTAGATGCATGTTTTTTGTATAAACATATAAAGCTTCTACTTTAGGAATCAAAAGATGTTTAGAAACCTATGAAATAGCCTCTGGTCAAGCAATATGTTGGCAAAAGTCTAGAATCCTCTTTTCTCTTAACACACCTAGACATACCAAACAAAATGTTATCGAAGAATTAGGTGTATGTCCAAACAAAAGGAAAGATGAATACCTTGGTATACCTTTCCTATTTGGGGAAAATAAGATTGACCTATTTGATGATATTGTGGACAGGGACATAGGGTTGCAAATAACATAAACGTTCGGTATACAAAGAAACTGTCCTATGTAGGACGAACTACATTAATTAAATCTTTAACAAACTCAGTACATGCATATGCTATGCCTGTGGTGAAAATCCCTTCCCACTATATGAAGAAAATTGAAAGTCTTAATAAAAACTTCCTATGGAATGCAACAAAAAATAGTAGGACCTCTACTAAAGTTAAATGAACCTTAATATGTAAACCTAAGTGGGTAGGGTGACTTGGGGCGAGGGATTTAAATACAACCAATATAGCCTTTCAACTAGAACTCACTAGGAAATTATTCGATGAAGTAACCTTGTGGCTCATATGTACAAGTCTAACTACATGCAAGGACTAAGCATACGGAATTGTACTCCTAAAACAAATCATAGTTGGATTTGGAAATCCCTATTAAGACATAAAGATATTATGAGCGAGAGTGAGCGATTTAAAGCTAGATTGATTGGAAATGGTGGAAGCACTAATTTGTGGAAAGATAACTGGTTAAAGAATAAAAGCCTTCTAGATTATACAGAGAATAACAACCAATTAGATAATTTAGTCAGTAATTTTATCCAAAATCATGAATTAGACCTGCAAAGCTCCTGGAGGTGTTTCCCTTAGAAATTACTCAGGAAGATCTAAGTACCCCTGCCTTTAAAGTATAAAGAAGATGAACTAATTTGGAGTAACACTTTCAATGGCGTGTTCACCATTAAATCTGCCTACAACAAACTCACTAGACCCTATACGGAATCTGTGACAGATTCTTAGTGAGGGAATAAACCCTCACTAAACTGTCACTGACCAGTTGGCGCGTACATTTAGTGACGGGTTAGGCAAGACAGAATTTGTAACTTGATAAGCCCGCTTCTGTTTTCGTACCGGACAAAACGTACTGAATAGACTGATTCCGTAGGCAAGACTGAAATTGTTGAATGCTTGTATTTTCAGGTTTACAAGGCCCTTGAACACTGAATTGAAGTTATAGAAGACGTTAAAAAACAACAGCTAAAAACTGAGACTGCTACTTATCTCCAAAGACAAGTGAGATTCATGAGGATGATATCGAGAAATTAAGTGCTATAAAACTTATCCACTTTTCTTTCCTCTATTATCGGTTATTGTATCACTTGGGTGGTACTTCAATTAATTTATGAATCATTTTTTGGTTATTTTGCAGTTATTATGAATTGCTAAACTCGGCAACTTGGGCATTGCTGATTCTCATACCGTGCAAGGGGAATATAGTTTTGAATCAACTACTTGGAGGTATGTTAATTCTTCCTTGTTACATGTGCAATACTAAATGACTAATTGTTTGTAATAATTGTTGCATATAGTAAATAGAGTCCGCATCTATAGAGTGGGTAGGCGGCACCCAATATGTGCTGGACCGCTTTTATGTATGCATGAGTAGGCGACACTCATTATGTGTAGACCCCGCTAATAGTATGCTTGGGTAGGCGGCACCCAATTCCTTTAAACATGTAATGCATATATTGAACTTTCCTACATATGTTATAGATCGCAGTTGGATGTATAAGCGTTGTGCTAATGGTTTTGTAAGAGCTGAATTTAGGGATGGTGTAGAAAGCTTTGTTGAGTTTGCATCTAACCAGCCAAGTTGTATGGATGAGGATAAGATTAAATGTCCATGTCGGCATTTTAAGTTTCATAACAAGATGTGATGTATTTATCGGTTGAAGAGGTTAAGTATCACTTGTGCAAGAGCTATACTATGAGGTGTGGACATCACATGGTGAATCAATCCTTCAAAACAATGCATTACTTCCCCTTAACACCTCGATTGCAAAGGTTGTATGCATCTGAAGCCTCGGCCAAGCACATGAGATGGCATGATGAGCATACGAAACCCAAGGAAGGGGTCATGCATCACCCTTCTGACTCTCCAACATGGAAGCGTTTGGATGAGAAATATCCTGATTTTAAAGCTGACTCTCAGAATGTTCGATTGGGCCTATGCACAGATGGTTTTCAGCCCTTTGGAACTTACGGGAAGCAATACTTGAGTTGGCCTATTTTGTTAACACCTTACAACTTTCCCCCCAGATATGTGTATGAAATCCCAGTTTATATTCTTGACAGTGCTAGTGCCAGGTCCTGATAATCCTAAGGACAAACTAGATGTTTTCTTGCAACCGCTTATAGATGAGCTTATTACATTGCGGAATGATGGAGCGCGCACGTATGATGTCTCCAAAAAGCATAATTTCCAAATGAGAGCAGTCTTACTATGGACGGTTGGTGATTTCCTAGCCTATGGAATGTTTTCGGGCTGGAGCACATCTGGAAAGTTTGCTTGTCCTCATTGCATGGAAGAAACAGATTCTTTTAGACTCAAATACAACAAAAGAAGCAATCTTGGTTTGACAATCATCGTAAATTCCTTCCACCAGATCATCCATTTAGACAGAACAAAAGCAGTTTTCGTAAACATGCTACGGTGCTTGATAGGGAAGCCCCTGAGCATTTCACTAGAGAGCAGATTCTATGTGAGATAGAGAATATGGGGCTGAAAAGGGTGACTGAATTGGGTTATGAGAAACATAACGGGAGAGTATCAAAGGATTGTGGTTGGAAGTTCCGTAGCATATTTTGGGATTTGCCATATTGGTAATTTTTGCTTATACGTCACAACATAGATTTCATGCACACGGAAAAGAATAATATGGAGCAGTTGTTCAACACAATTTGTAACATTACAGGTAAAACAAAAGATATTGCAGCTTCTAGAGAGGAGTTGAATGAGTATTGCAGGTGTCCAGGGTTGAAGCAGGACGAGAAGACAAAAAAGTGGCCAAAAGCATGTTTTGTACTTGATCCCTAGGCTAGAACCAATTTGTTAGATTGGGTTGAAGAGTTGCGTTTTCCTGATGGATATGCATCAAAGATGGGGAGATGTGTTGACTTGCCAAAGACTAAGATGTTTGGGATGAAAAGTCATGATTGTCATATTTTCATGCAACATTTGGTACCTATTGCGTTTAGGGAGTTGCTGCCTAAGTAAGTGTGGTCAGTTATTACAGAGTTCAGTCTATTCTTCAAGGATCTTGGTACACGTGTTGTTGACACAGTTGAAAGGGAAAGACTTGAGGACGCGATACCTATGATACTGTGCAAACTTGAACGTATATTTCCACCAAGTTGGTTTAACTCCATGGAACATTTACCAGTTCACTTGCCATATGAAGCATTATAGCAGGACCAGTCAAATGTAGGTGGATGTACCCATTTGAAAGGTAATTACACTTGTTGAATAACTAATAAAATATAGTCCATGAGGTGTTTTGTAACAAAACTTGTGTGTGCAGGTACCTAAGGAACTTGAAAAGGAATGTGAAAAACAAGACCAGAGTAGAGGGTTCAATTGCTAGTGGATACTTAATGGAAGAAATATGTTACTTCTGCTCGTTCTATTTTGAGTCCAATGTTGAGACCAAGTTAAGAAAGGTGGCTAGGAATGCTGATGACTTTGTGGTGGAGGATGATGATGAAGCAATTTCAGTATTCAGACGGTCGGGTCGGCCGCTTGGTGAGCCCAAAAGCGATACTTGAGTGAGGATGAACACAAAGCGGCCACTAAGTATGTCCTAATGAATTGCCCTGAAGTAACGCCATTTAGGGAGACATACATGTCTTAAGTACTCATTGTTTATACACACTTATAAGTCTCCTAATATAATTTTAAATACTAATATTAAATCAATGTGTGTGGTTGTTGAAGGGAAACTCGAGACCATACGAAGTTGATCTTCCCACACTTGAGTGACGATGATCTTCATGAAAAGATGATGGATTTGTTTCCCAAATGGTTTGAGGATCATGTAAGACATTCTAATACTTGATATGTGCATAGTTGAACAAGTTGTGTGTTTTATTCCATAATTGAAATTGCTATTTATATATATAATAGGTGGCAGATCCAAGCAACAATGTTTCTGACAAATACATGGTTGAACTATCCAAAGGGCCGTTTAAAACAGTGAACTCTTACTCGGGTTACATTGTGAATGGGTATCGGTTTCATTCTCAAACATGTGATGCAGATATGTCCACTATGAATAGTGGAGTATGTGTGAAAGGGACTGATTTCGGTGAAGATCAGTATGACTTCTACGGGAAACTTGATGTTGTTGTGCAACCGGATTATGGTGGTATGCCTTTGAAAAAAGGATTTTTGTTTAGTTGTTCATGGTTCGATCCAAGTGCTAAGGGAACAAGTATAATTGTAAAATACAGGCTTGTTGATATCCATATCAAGGGCAAGTATAAAAAATATGAACCTTTTGTACTAGCTAGTCAAGCCCAACAAGTTTCATATTGTAGTTATCCAAGTTTGCGAAATGATAAGAAGGATTGGAGGGCTGTGATGAAAATTGGAGCACGTAACAAGGTCGACATTATGGAAAATGATGGAGAGGAATCTTTTCAAGAAGAGTTTGTGAATGATCATATTGTCATAGATGTGGATGATGAGGATATTGACTTAGTGGAGCCTAATGTTCTAGTTGACCTTTGATCAACGGTGTGATATAAAGTATATGTACATTGTTGTTATCTTTTTTCTTCATGTTGTGTTTTGTTATATACTTTCACTGTTGGAACTTGGGAAATGTTCTTATTTCAGATGATTGGGCGTAATATTTTATAAATGTACTTATTTAAGATGACTGTACGTACTATTTTTGGGCGTACTAGGGGTGCGCGAGGTGGTCGTGGACATACTGGAGCTGGACGGGGTAAGACTACATGGTTCCCAAATCCAGCGATGACTGCTGGACGTGGATCACCACAACAGTCAACGGCTAGTGGATGTGGATCACCACAACAGTCAACGAGTAGTGGACGTGGATCACCACAGTAGTCGGCGACTTGTGGAAAGAAATTCCAATGGCCGTCAGCACCTAGTGGATTGGTATCTTCACAGATATTATTGCCTATTGCATCAGGATCCCAAGAAAGGTAAGTGGCAAATGATGGAGAAAGTGATAGGAGTTTGAAGCCTGCTGCATCAGGAACTCAAAATCAGCTTGAAGAAGATGATGGGTCTACTGGTGACACAGATGATCCAGTTGCAGAAAATCCTGAAATTCCTACTCCCGAGAAACGTGTTCGGGCCTATATTGCAGAAGGTGGAAAGAGGTATATGCTTTTTTTATCGATTGTTGTATATGTTTATTTAATAAAACCTAAAAGCAAAGCTTTTTATCATTATCACATGACAATTCAGCAAGTGCATTAGATCATGCAAGATTATGAAAATGGGACAGTTTGCATGGACTAATACTTAAATTTGATTTGTATAAGGTTGATGCCTTACTCAACAACGAAATTTACCACAGAGGTCTTCCTACAGAAGATTCATGACAAATGCCCCCGATGGAAGTGGGTGTCGAAACCACAAAAGAGGACATACTATGACAATTTTAAGGTATCTTATATTTGCATGTTTCAATTTCTACAATTTATTGTGAATGAGTCTGTCTGTACATGGTGTTGCAAGTTGAGTCAGGTATTTTGCATTTATATTTGGCTAGTACTGAATCACATTCTGAAGATTGCATTTTCGCATTATGTTTTCCTATTGATTATAGTTTCATGCCTGTAAACTTTGATGTGTAGAGATACTTTTATGTTGATGATAACCGAGATGAGGAGTATTACAAAGTATGGGAATGTCATGTCGGTAAGCAATATGGAGCATTGATGAATCGTTGGAAAAAATTGTACAGAACATTTGGTACAGGAAGAAAGCCTCAGACGCTAACCGCTGAGAGGTGGGCACAATAGAGGGCATGGTGGGATTCAGAAGAATGCAGGATATTGAACGAACGAAACTCCAAAAATCGGCTCTCAGAGATAGATGGGCCAGGTACAGGGATTGCAAAACATCGTTGGGGGGGGGGGACTATTCCGGCTCTTGCTCACGTGGAGAAAATGGTAACTCTTTTGTATTGTTTGCAAGTAGAGTTTTCTTGCTGTTTCTCTGTCAGGACCTTTCCCAGTTATTTATTTGCCTTCTTTTAATTTGAATATGGGGTTATTAATTAAACTTACTTGGTGGTTTTAATTTGAACTTACATATTTTGTTTTACATGTGTAGCAAAAGGAATCAGGTGGTGTAAAACCTTCACCCTATAAGGTATTCACAGTTATGCAAATTAAGGACGACGGCGTTCCAATCTGTCCTCAATCATTGCATATTAAAGTAAGTACAATTTTTTATAAAAAGTATAGATACGATGCTGATCAACACTTTACTTTGTAAAAGTAGTTTGCTTCACTACTTGGTTCTAAAAACTAGTTTGATTTCTTGATCCTAAAAACTATAAACTAGACTTTGCATCTGAGCATATAAGTTTAACTAATAATAATACTGTTAATCTGTTGTCCCAACAACCTGTTCTCATTTCAGTGAAATGTAAATATGGATACCTGAATTAAACTGCAGCTGTAGGTGTTGAACCATCTCTCTTTACGTGTCACTATCTTTCTAGTTTACTATATGAAATTAGATTTTTTTCTTTTTCAGTACAATGGAATTTCATTTTCAATTTTGCCATTATAGTCTTGTATTAGTCCCTCTGTTCCAAGTATGCTTTACGTTGGATACTAAAATATTGTGTTTGATGACATTATCGCTCAATATTCATTCAAATGGCTCCAGTTTACTGTATTTATCTTCATTGCTGAAGATTTGTTATTATTTTTTTTTCTTTTGGTAGTCCAATATCAATCACAATGACAGTAGGCATAGTGTTCATCATAAATGGATGTCCCAGGATTTGATTCTTCAACTTCTCATGATCTCCATAGTTCATAGCTTGCCCAAAGTACATTTAATTAAGCAAATCATCCTAGTTTTATCACAGAGAAAAACATGATTTTTTAAATTAGTTGATACACAAAAATGTTGCTAGTTGTTTTCTGTTATTCCTGTACCATTCCTTTTTTTTTTGGCGGTAAAAAAAAACATGTTGAGTCTTAGCAACACTTGAGATGTGCATTTACAGGTTATGGACTTATGAACATTATGGCATGTAAACTTATGTAATACTCTTAACTTTATATATGTAGAATGCTATGGACAAACATATTAACAAAAAAGAAGCGCCGTCTTGGCATGGGTAGTGCAGTGGCTGTTTAGTCCAACAGGAGTGATGGTTCTAGTGGGTCCAACCAAACCGACACAGAAATACGTGACTCTTTGGAGCTGCAAGGTGAGAAGCTAGGTACTCTGGAAGGACAGCTAGCAGAGAAGGATGAAATAATCCTCCAACTACAACAACAACAAGAAGCTGAAAAGGCGGAACGACTAGCTGCACAAGAAGCCATGAAGCAAGAGTTTGATAAAAAGTTTGCTTCTCCATAGGTTAAGATGGTACTTTAGTATTTCTTATGTTTGTCTTGTCTACACGGTTCTATCTAGTAATTGCGTTGATGTTTTAGTACATCTATTTCACATGAAGATTCTGGGGATGATTTTATATCAAGAGTGTTTTGACAGATTTTAATTTGAATTTCTGTGAGTTTGTTGTGATATTGGTGATTTTTAAGAATTTCTGTGATTTTGTTGTGATATTGGTGATTTTCAGGGAAATTGCATAAATGTTTTATAATTCAAAAAAAAAATATTAGTGAGGGAACAAATGTCGTCACTGGATTCGCTCTGACTAACCAGATGCTAGTGACAAAAACTGTCCGTCACTGTTTAGTGACAGAATATTCCATCACTAAGTTTGAACCGACGAAGGTCTGAGTGACGGAAAACACTGTCACTATACAGTGATGGAACTTCCGTCACTACGAGTAGAATCAGTGAGGGATAAAGGAACTGTTAGTGACGTTCCGTCACCGAACATCCCAGACGACGAAAATGGTGACGGAAGGGAAAAATTTCGTCACTGAACTGACTGACGAAAAAATTCCATCACTGATTTGAATCAGTGACGAGGGTTGCAGTGACGGACACATTCCGTCACTAACATGAATAGTGACGGATTTTGGGCCTTTAGTGATAGAATTTGTCCGTCACTGTTTCACTGTTTTCTTGTAGTGTTAGTATATGATAAACTCCCCACTTACGAACTGCTTCATAGAAAATGCATCATTGATAATTCTAGTTGCAAACTTTTTGATGCTGAGGAAGAGAATTCTGAACATATTTTCTTCCATTGTAAATGTTTTTCACATTTTAGATGCACTAGCATGCTATCTAACTGGTTTCTAAGCAATAAAAATGAACCAATTGTTTTCAGAAGATGAACAAATAACTTGTAAAACTCAGCTGTGATATTAAAAATCTCAACACGATTAAGGCAAATGGGAATACCACTACAGTTTAGTGCAAATGGCAACCTCCGGATAGGGATCATCTTTGTTTAAACATTGATGCACATACTATTAGTAATCCAGGTCATGCAGGTTGTGGGTGTGTGATCATGAATTTTAGAGGTGAAGTGGTTAAAGTTGCTGCGGGATACCTGATGAACGCGGATTTTTCGGTTCCGGTTCAGTCAAATATATTTGTTATTTAGCCAAAGGCAATTCACAACTACAACGAAAACCGTAGTGTAGCAGTAGAATGACCTCGAGTGTCGTTCTCTCAGGACTATAACTAGCTTTATCTATTTAACTAGAGAATATAAAACAGCAGACGTAATAGCAAAGGAGTTTCTAACAGATAATGGAGATTGGTGATAGTATGGTCCTTCAAAGCATAATGGGTCGATAATCATGCGTAAACGGTCTTGCATGGAGATCTTTGATCAATCTAATGTCCTGTTGCAATTATTAAGCACTACGAAGATAATGATTCTGACAAGTCAATCACTATTGTCCTATTGTGTTCCGTAATTATTCAACACTACGAAGATAAACATGCGTATAGGTCGACGAGGGTCCAATTGTGCATAATAATTAATACAACATACGAAAATTTAGGCCGAGCCTGATCAACGTAATAAAGCAATAACACGGAGTATAATGTGCGATATAGCCATTAGCATGATTATCTTCCCTTCGCTAAGAATTCACATACTACCACCAACGATAAGTTTAGCTACTCATAATAGGCATGCAATCAACAGAAATCATAGAAGAAAACATATTGAAAGATATATTAAAATAAGTAGAATAAACTGTAAGATACAATGTTACCGAAGGTTGTCAATCTCCGAAGAATTGCGATCCTACAAGCTCCAATATGCTATGAAAAAGTGTCCCCTAAGCTATGAGCCCCCAGAACAGGCTCTGGGAAGTTCCTACCTAAAACTACAGAGAAAGGTGAGAAAGTAGGTCTGGAAAAGTATAAATTTCGAAGAAAATCTGAGCAACTATATATAGGCCTCGAATAACTGTGGGGCGGTTCGCCCCACGTCTTGGGCGGTTCGCCCCAGAGAAAATCTCGCGGAATTCCGCGTTTTCGACGCGTTTTTGGATTTCTTCCCTTTTCGGACTCGGTTCTGACTTCTAGTGGCCTTCTAACCTCCAGATTCGACCCCTAGACTCCAAATCCTATCCGGAAACCTTCAGATACTCCAAGTAGGCTTCTGGAACACCAATTCCTTGTCAACTTCAATATAATTGCCCGGAAATCCTCGATTTTCAACCAAAACCTGTAAAATAAAATCTAAAGGGAAACGTGACACTATTCCAATAAAATGCACTAAAATATAGCTAAATTAACATAGAGGATAGCTAAAATAGGTGAAAAAGACTCAAATGAAAGTGTAAAATACACATTCATCAAACTCCCCAAACCGAACCTTTGCTTGTCCTCAAGCAACTAAGCTAGACTCTAATACAAAAAACAATGCAAGATACAAAATGGAGTCTCATGCCAAATAAAATGAACTAATCTATTGAATTTACCAAAAAAACATATGAAAAAAAACCATATAAATCAAAGCATGAATATAGGTTGAAGAATACCTCGATTGACTTATACACATCCACATAAGCACTTATGTCAAGACAAGATAGTCTCTCGTAACATTCTCTACCTGGACCTAGTCAGTGACGACGTAATGAAGCATGCTAAGATACGAATGGTTGTCCCGTGCCTATGAAACTGAGGACTTACTGTTGTTCCACCATGTTAAGACTTTCCCTCAAAGAGGTCGAACCATTACTGGCTCTCATCAAACGAAGGAGGGTTCCCTATAAAAGATAAAACTCCCCTATTCTACCCATCTCTCAAGTAAAGTCTTAAGCTATTCACCACTTCCTGAATGGCAGGACGAGGGTGGTCTAGAACAGATGACACTCAAGACAAAAAGGACAAAAAATAGAAAATTACAACACGATTACGAACAAGAATTGAAAAATAAGACACAACACTTTGCTAAACTGCTATTTTGGCTTTCTTTTTTTTGGACCCTTCTTTGCTTTTTGGGGTCTTTTCTTTTTTTTCTTTCCAGATTCTTTTTTTCTTTTTCTTTTTCTCTTTTTTTCTGGAATTTTTCTTTCTTTCTTTTTTTTTCGATTTTTTTCTAGCCAGCAGTAGCATAACAAAAAGAGAAACAAAATGACTCATACGACTTCCCCAAACCTATTCGAAAGAATAGGTTGGAGTACAAAATTTACGGAAAAGGAAAAACAAACTCACGATACGGAAATAAAAACTGAAAACAAGTCTAATGAAGGTGTAACCCCCTCCCCAAACCTATTCGGAAGAATAGGTTATAAACAAAGGATCACACAACCTCACACTACCTCCTTCCTAGGCATTTAGCAATCTCAAAGCATGGTGAAGACTTGTTGCCTCTTAGGTACATAATTACTCGGGAAACAACCATAAGACCCTAACATGCATCATCCTATTATAAAGACCTTCGTGAACCGCAGTAGAGAAAACACCACTAAGTGATGTCGAGACTACCAAGCTTAACTAAGTGCAATACATAAATGTGACAAGCCAAGCGAGAAAAACCTCAAACAAATTCATAGAGATGAAGCATACGATTAATGACATAGTTAGTTGATCTACCCAAGATCTACCCAATAAAAAAGTTTAAAAAATTCGGCAATAAACTCCATATAAAACATGCAAGACTATCCTAGGATGAATGTAGTGAATGCAACCTAAAAAATCTAAGAAAGCAGTAAACGTGCAAATGCAAATGCAGACGGATAAAGCATGCGAGGTACTATACTCATCCTACCAATACCAAGCTCCAAGCTAACAACACTAGATCACTTAAATCCCATCCCCCCTCATGAAATTAACGCTAGTCCCTAGCAGTAAGAAAATGAGGAAATAAGATGTGATACTAGATGTTACCCCATGGTTTGGCCTCGGTCGGCTGAGTATGTTGCTTGTGAGTTATTGGGACTGCTCTGGGAGCCTTATATATGATCATCGGGACTCGTGGTAGTGGCGGTAGCTCCATCGATAGATCGGATAGGACCAATTCAACCATCTGTATCATCATTGTCCCTATTGTCTTCATTGTCACTACTGTCACGCACATCGTCACTAGTAGAGTTGCAGTGTCGAAGGGAATCTTCAAGATTGGCCGCCTCTGTTATGGAATCTTCCACCCGGTATCTCTCCAACAGGTTGTGAACTATTGAAGGGGAAAGGGCAGTGGTATCAGAACCTCCCTCTCCAATGTTTTACACCCCGTGGAGGTTACAGCAAGCTGCTCGGATATTCAGAGGTTGTTTTCCGTTTTTTCCTATGTCGACCACATTCTCTACAGTTGATGCTCCCGATGTCTATATGATGCTCCCTTTAGAGGCAGGCAAGGGGCACCCCAACGAGGGGCTGGGCACCCATGTCATTATGTTTTGGAACCAAGCTAGCGCTTCAGAACCTTCTAGCAACTGCGAACTCAAGATTGAATCCGTCGCGGCGAGAATGTCCCGGTGCCTTCCAGTTCACTCGAACCTTGCAGTCCTTGTGATGGATTGCTGACGTAATAATGGTTTCTGTCCCTTCGGTGGTGCATGAATAGGCATAGGAGTCCTTACTCCAGGTGTACTCTAGCTCCTCCTCTTGGGTAATCCACGACGTTGTTGCAAAACCCCTTGGCTCAAACGCACATCCAACGAGGTCACTCTTCTTGACATGGTTGTAATCGATCCCCCTCCAATACTTCATAGAAATCATACGGGAATGCTCCTTTCCCTTGGCATGGTTCCTACAAACAACAGTTCGCACCTCGTATGACACAAAACTGACTCATGCATATGCTAGTGTAAGAATGAAACACACAAGTGATAAAATCAACAATCGAGCTCCCCAAACCTTAATGTCTAGCCTAGCTTCTTCATCATGCAACATACCAATGTAACTACTACATGCAATACATCACATTATGCTCTTGCTAGACAACCAATATCCTAGATAACAAGGCTCAAATCATACCATAGTAGCGACAAATCCTAGCATCATAAATCCTCATACTCAACAATTAAGCATTCTATCGTCAAATCCACCAACATTACATCAATAAACACAATCATATGCAAGAAATCAAAGATAAAAACATATTGCATAACAAGATATATCATCTAGTAGCAAAATTCCCAAATCAACAATCCAAGCAAAATTGAGCATGCAATTGATAGTAAATAACACTTCTAATCACACAAACAACATACCCATGCATCAAATAAGCATAATTGAATCTCAAATTAGAAAATCCCCAAATTCGAAAATTAGGGTTCTTAGGATGATACCTCAGATTTGAAAATCTAATGCATTAGGACAAAATCTGTTCGGATGAAAATATAGATCATGTAATAGGCTTCGATTTAAGCTAAAGAACACTAAATTTGGTCAAGAAATGAAGAAGTTATGAGATTTTGAAGATGAAATCGCGATTTTTGGTTTTTGGGGAGGAGGAATGATGAAGATATGAAGAAAATGAGGTAAAGAGGAAGAATCCGCGTTTTTGACTTACTGGAGCCGTGGGGCGATTTGCCCCTGGTGCGGGGCGAGTCGCCCCACACGGGGCGATTCGCCCCCCACGTGGGGCGGTTCGCCCCGTGCTCCCCGATGCGGGGAGACGGTTCCTGTCGTCAGAAAACGCGGTTTTAATCCCCGAAACCAATTTTTTTAAAAAACCACTCGAAAAATCTCACTCAAACATAAGCATATACGACACAGACATGAACAAATTCGCATACGAGAAGCAAATAGTTCAAGAATGAATGCATGCAAAAAAGCAGTAAAGAAAGCGATAAAAATTCCGGGTTGCCTCCCGGATAGCGTCATTGTTTAAAGTCTTTGACTCGACTCCTATCTGCGCCTATCTCTTCTTTTTGCGGGTACTAGGCTTCCCCTTCATTGATCTCCTCTCCATGCCACGAACCTGTGAATAAGAAAGAATATAGGCTGCAAGACCACAGTAGTGAGTAGTGAAAGAAATATCAGGCGGATCAGGTGGATCAGATATGGCTTGCAATACGTGTTGCTTGCCATCCACTTCAATAGTGCAAGTTCTTTGGTAGATGTCCATCACGGAGCGTAGTTTAGTCAAGAACGTTCGCCCTAAGAGTATGACATCCCCCGTTCCAGGTGCAGATGCCGGCATAACTACAAAATTTGTGTATACAGAGGCTTCACCAATCTTGACCAACACATTTTTCACAACGACTTCGGGTCTCATGAAGGATCCATCCGCCAGTTGCACAATAGCCCTATGCTCAGATAGTTTTCCAAGGCCACTCTTTTCAAACACATTCAAAGGGAGTATGTTTGAGTAGGATCCCGTGTCTAGTGTGGCACGGACATCTTCAAGCTCACCAATCCCTACCGTAACATCGAAACTTTTAGGGAGTGGTTCGGGATCGTCTTGCTCCTCATCACTTACGTCAGAACCAAGGTCCTTCTCTTCTTCCTTAGCCTGTAGAAGTTCTTCCTTCTTGCAACACTCGCACTTAGCAACCTTCTTGATGGTGATTTCGTCATGTAGATCACCAGCCAATGTAATGGCATTCGACTTCTCAGTGTTGCTAGGCAGTTTGCCTTGTTCCTACTTGCTCCTCGGTCGATCAATTCTTGCATCTTTTGATGGGCAAGCCTAGTGCTTTCTTCCAACCTATCAAGCCTTGTCCTAGTCTTCTCGGAATCTTTTTCATAACGTTTGAGAAAACTTTGTGTGTGATCAACCATCTTTTGCCAGTTCTCCATCAGTTGAGCCGACTTCGACTTCGGTGGCTCTTTCGGAGCGGGGTTTTCGCAGTGATCATTACCATAGTTTAGCCTACTACGGTCTTGGTTAGGCCCATAAGTTTGGTTAGCCGGTGCATATCCTTGATTGTTCCGGAATCCTCTTCTCCAAAATCCACCTCGAGGATTCCTACCGTCCTGTCCGTAGCTAACTTCTTGAGTACCAAACTCCGTAGCAAAGGCTTCCTCTTCGCCTCCTCGAGCCCAGTTGCCATCATCGTATGCCAGCTCCGATCTACACATATGAGCCCCATGCCCATAGTTCTTGCATATTCGGCATACTTCGTTCGAAACAGTTGTTTCGGTGGCGCTCTTGAGGACTTGCTTCAATTCGTTGGTAAAGCACTCGAATTGATCCCCATTCCCCCTATACATAGGGGCTTCTTGAGTCGGTGGAGCTTCAGGTCCACGTCTCCTAACCATTGCTCTTGGGTCCTTGAACTGTGAACCCTTAGCAAGCCTTTCGAAAACTGCCCAGACGGCTTCTGCGGTTTCCTCCCAAATATTGCCTCGGCATTGGAAATCCACCACTTGTTGGTTCTCGAAGGTTAGTCCATTGTAGAAGTGTTGCACTAGGTCAGAAAGTTCAAAACCATGGTGAGGGCACTTGTTCGTGAGATCTTGGAACCTCTCAAACGCGGTGTAGATGGTCTCATCATAGTCTTGCTTGAATCCAGTGATTTGCGCCTTTAGCGCGGTAGTCAAGGTGTGTGGGAAGTATTTCTCCATGAAAGCTGAAAAAAGCTTCTCCCAAGTGTCCAGCGAGCCTGCTGGTAGAGAACTCAACCATGACTTGGCTCTGTCGCCAAGTCCCATAGCAAAAACCTTCATCCTCAACTCGTCCGTTGTTATTTCAGCTCCGGGTTGTGGGAGTTGGTTGACGAAATCATCGATATCGTGCAAGTACCCCATCACATCTTCCCTTGATAAGCCATAGAACCTCGGAAGTTGTTGGAATGCGTGGTTCTTGATTTCCAGATCTCGAGTTGCAGACGAAAGAACAATCGCCGGTCCCCCCATACGATCCTTGGTGGGTTGAACCCATGCTTTCAGTGGTCTAGCTTCTGCCATTCCGTCGATTTCCTTGAAAAGACTGTGTAGAGATTCAGGGAAATCGGTATCCTCTATTTCCTCTAGTGCACGCCTTTCGAGTAGTCGCCTTCTTTGGTGGTAGACTCTGTCGATCTCAGCAATTGAATCAGCAAGTGGAGTTCCTTTAGATCGTGTATGTGGCATACACTATCTGTAACAGACTAGGAAAGCAGTATCAGAGAGAGATTAAAAAGGAAAACTAAAACTAATAGAATTAGGAATCGAAAGCTGAAAATATAAACAAATTAAACAGAAAAAAGGAGTATAGTCCCCGGCAGCGACGCCAATTTGATGAACGCGGATTTGTCGGTTCCGGTTCAGTCAAATATATTTGTTATTTAGCCAAAGGCAATTCACAACTACAACGAAAACCGTAGTGTAGCAGTAGAATGACCTCGAGTGTCGTTCTCTCAGGACTATAACTAGCTTTATCTATTTAACTAGAGAATATAAAACAGCAGACGTAATAGCAAAGGGGTTTCTAACAGATAATGGAGATTGGTGATAGTATGATCCTTCAAAGCATAATGGGTCGATAATCATGCGTAAACGGTCTTGCATGGAGATCTTTGATCAATCTAATGTCCTGTTGCAATTATTAAGCACTACGAAGATAATGATTCTGACAAGTCAATCACTATTGTCCTATTGTGTTCCGTAATTATTCAACACTACGAAGATAAACATGCGTATAGGTCGACGAAGGTCCAATTGTGCATAATAATTAATACAACATACGAAAATTTAGGCTGAGTCTGATCAACGAAATAAAGCAATAACACGGAGTATAATGCGCGATATAGCCATTAGCATGATTATCTTTCCTTCGCTAAGAATTCACATACTACCACCAACGATAAGTTTAGCTACTCATAATAGGCATGCAATCAACAGAAATCATAGAAGAAAACATATGGAAAGATATATTAAAATAAGTAGAATAAACTGTAAGATACAATGTTACCGAAGGTTGTCAATCTCCGAAGAATTGCGATCCTACAAGCTCCAATCTGCTATGAAAAAGTGTCCCCTAAGCTACGAGCCCCCAGAACAGGCTCTGGGAAGTTCCTACCTAAAACTACAGAGAAAGGTGAAAAAGTAGGTCTGGAAAAGTATAAATTTCGGAGAAAATTTGAGCAACTATATATAGGCTTCGAATAAGTGTGGGGCGGTTCGCCCCACGTCTGGGGCGGTTCGCCCCAGAGAAAATCTCGCGGAATTCCGTGTTTTCGACGCGTTTTTTGATTTCTTCCCCTTTTCGGACTCGGTTTCTGACTTCTAGTGGCCTTCTAACCTCCAGATTCGACCCCTAGACTTCAAATTCTATCCGGAAACCTTCAGATACTTCAAATAGGCTTCTGGAACACCAATTCCTTGTCAACTTCAATATAATTGCCCGGAAATCCTCGATTTTCAACCAAAACCTGTAAAATAAAATCTAAAGGAAACGTGACACTATTCTAATAAAATGCACTAAAATATAGCTAAATTAACATAGAGGATAGCTGAAATAGGTGAAAAAGACTCAAATGAAAGTGTAAAATACACATTCATCAATACCTTGGAAGAATAGACAACACTACTGCCGAATGCCTGGTTATTAGAATGGGACTCGATATTGCCAAGGATAATCTTTGCAATGTTTATGTACAATCTGATTCAAACTATGTTGTACAATGTATCTGCAGGGAAATGAAGCCGGCAATCTAGCACAGGGCCATCATTGAAGACATATGGGAGCTGTATGATCAAGTGAAAGTGAAGAATATATCTTTTGTCTACCGAGAAATGAACCAAGTTGCATAGAAACTCGCTAAGGAGGGTAGCGAAAATGCATTTTGTCCAGGGCATCAACAAACTTAATTTGAGACAAAAAAAATATCACAAGGAATGGGATCACTGCCCAAACTTGGCTATCAAATCTTGTAATAAGTGATATGAACAATGTCTCTTTTAGGCTTTTTTTTTTCTTTCTTTTTTTCTTTAAACAACCAAATCTAACTATACTACTCCTATTGCTACACTACACATATACCAACCTTATAACTCCAAATATGCCAAAACGAACCTTAGGCCTCCGTCAGGGTTCGAACCCTCAACCTCTCATATGCTACTCCAACACCTTTACCACTTGGCTACCTTTATAACTCCCTTTTAAGCTTATTGTTAACTAGCTGATACTTTATCTCTTTTGTAAGAACTCTTCACTTGATTATGCAATGCATGCAGGGGTGAGCACACTAAGGCGCATGCCCCTGGAAATGTTACATTATTGTATTATTATACATTTAGTAGCTAAATCACTTGTAGTCTGATGGTTGTGCCATGGTGCCAAAATGCCTCGTTTCTTCTATGTCGACGGTTCGATACACCCTGTGTATAAAGTTTTGTTTCAATATTATTTCTTTTTTCATTGTTTTACATTCTCCCATTTTGATTTCTCATATTCTTCAATTTCAACTTTATATTTTTTTGTGTTATTAGTGTTATATTTTCAATTTCTTTCTAACTTTCTATTTTGTCATTTTTTTTCTTACAATTTTCTTTCATCTAGCTCGCTGTATATATACTTTTTAAAAATATACATAAGTTTTATATTTTCTTTCTACATTTTCGACATATTTTTATGTAATATATACATTTGAAAGTGAAAAATTTGACATTCAATAATTGTTAAGTTTAAAAGGGATTAACTTTACATAATTTTATTACTTAATTTTGGAAGAAAAAAATTAGTTTACAAAATTTTGCTACCCCTGACATAAAATCCTGCGTTCGCCCCTGAATGCATGGTTTATTATTTAAAAAATAAATAAATACAAAATAACCTATCATTAAGCACTCACAAATCCTCTTCCAAAACTCTATCATAATCTCCATTTTAAACCATAAAACTTTATAAAATATCCAAATTTATTTTTATATTTCTCATTTCTTTTTTAAACCACAATATATTTCAGTGGGGGAGCTGGTTTTTAAACCACAAGTATTTTCCAACCCCGAACAATGAAAGGAAATAAAAGAACAGGAAGAGAGAATTAAAAAAAAAAAGAAGGGAAGAAACCCGTATTACCAAATGCGTTTGGTGGATTTTCTCCTCCATCGGACACCACAAGACTTCAGTAGGGGAGCTGGTCTAATCAAGGTATGATCAATTATTCTCTTTGTGACCCCTTCTACTTGAAAAAGTACTGTCTCAGCTGGTTGGCATATTACAAGCTACTCCTAGAAAAAGTTCACGCAGGTTTTAAAAGTTAAATTCTATTTTATTTTATTATAATAATGAATATTAATGATCTTGTACTTATGGAAACAGATTTCTTACTAATCATTTCATTCTTAAATTTGTCATCAGAAACAACAATAAAAATCATGGTTTCTACTTAGTTTAAATATAGTAACAAGAGATGCTCTCGAGATATTGCTTTTGTAGTATGAGTGTTACTAGAAACTTTAAGTGGGTGTGTAAAATTTTTTAAGAAAAATAAAATATTAAAGATCGAATCCGAAAAGGAGAAATAGAATCCGATATCCACTTTGAGAAAAAGTATTTCACAAATTTGTCTGCTTCTCCTACGATCTCGACAAAATTATCTGTCATTTATGTTTAGTAAATTAAAATAATAACTTATATGAGTAATATAATTAAAATAAATGATCATCTTCATATCATACTCAACACGTTCATCACTGCACCAGAGATATAATTAGAAATAATAATACCACTACGCAACATTGACGAACGTAACACCATCCAATATTTTCTTTGACGAACACTTATACAATACATAAAGTAAGCATCAAGAACTACTTACTATATAGACTATAGTAGTGCTAGTATTTGTTAGATGCATGTTTGTTTATTGTAGGCAATTATATAGGCACAGATGATCAATGATTTGATATCAGTTTCAAATTTCAATGAATCATAATCAGTGTCTCCTCTCCTCTCTGGATGCCTACACTCTGGTCTCTGGGTGAGTGGATCGTTAATGAATAATTAGCTCGGCCAATTGCTTGATAAGTAAAGCCTAACCCGACTCTTCTGATAAGATAATCAAGTCAGAACTTCATGTTTCCTAGGAATTTTTTCACCCGCATATAGGAGTCCAACATAACATAATCATTTTGAAAGGGAAAACACTAAAAGGTTTAGAATGAATTGCTTTAAGTTTTCCAACAACATTGTAGTGGGTACAGTATAAGCTGTAGTTTACTTTCAATCTTCCTTCTTTTTATATAAACCATTTAGAGTGACATACTAGTAAACCACAAACTTCCAATTGCAAAACACTAGAGTACTACTTAAAGTGCATTTCGACAACATATTCAAAGGTACAGCTATTATTCCAATAGCAGTTCAGATACGATAAACTTGGGTGAATTGGTTCCACTTAAAAGTTGAAATCCCTTTACATTTTACGCCATATAAAAAGTTCATTTTATTTATAAAAAAAAATAAAAATACACACACACTACATCTCACATTTTAAATTGGTTACGCCGGCAAGTCACTGACCCAGACGATCGAAAAATTAAAGGTTTTACAATTGTTAAAGTGAATTTAAAAAAAGAAAAACAAAACCATAATAATTCCTATTCAGTTTTCACATAAAATAATACTCAAAATTCTAGGTTAACTCTTGAAATAAATATATTAGACGATATGGAGGCCAAAATTAAGCTCCTGCAATAACTCTTAAGCACGTGTATTAAAGATTTTTATTTATTTATTTATTTTAAAATAGCAAAAAAAGCTTTATTAATGAAAGAGCATAAAATGCATGGAATATGTACAACAAAATTCGAGACCGGAACAAACCTCCGGTCAAAACACTGAAACCAAGTTACCAATTTGCATAGGAAAATAGTTTAAAGCGAACATGGCCACTTTGAGAGGACAAAGATTCTGAACCGATTCCTCCATAGAATCACAATGAGACTCCCAATTAACCCAATGAATCTTCCTATTTTTACCGTTTTTCCACCAAGATCTAGCAATAATGGAATCAATTAGTCGATAAGTTTGAGGCAACTCATAACATAGGTAGGAATAGTTTGAATTACTGATTTGATAAGTACCTCTTTTTCTGCTTTAGACAAAAAATTAGTTGGCTAGCATCAATTTGGTTAAGAAGAAGCTTGAAAAAACAAAAGTGTATTAATTCATTCTATAATTATCTTTCATGAAATATTTCTCACTTTTTATTTTTCCTTCTCCAAATTAAACATTAATGTTAGCTTGTAAGCAAAGAGTGAGGGATGACATATGATGATATGATATGGATTGAGTGGTAATTAAGGACTTAATGTATTGGATTAAAAAGTACGCTTTAAGCATGTTGAGAAGATCTACGGAAAAAAAAAAAAAAAGAAAAAACTGACAACCATAAAATATAATATCATAAGTACTTATAAACCATACTACAAAAAGAAACTGTTCTTTTCGTCTGAACAGAACTGAACTGAACATAATTGAACTGAACTGAACTGAATTTATTTGTAGTATAAAATACAACTAAGCAAGACTGAACAGAAGAGAACATAATTGAATGGAACTGAACAGAACAGAACTGAACAGAACAGAACAGAACTGAACTGAAAATAAAAAGTTTTCATACGAAGAGAACAGAGCCTAAATAGACAGACAACCGTATTTGATTAAGAACATAAGTATTTATAAACAAAATATATATTTATATTTTTATTGGGCCTGTATTTCATTAACAACAGACATTTTACTAGTATATGTATTTTCATAAAAAATACATAGTCTAGTTGTAAGTTAAATATATACGGTCTCTCATGGGAGTTTTAGTTACAAACTTACACACACGCTCCAACATGCTAAGAATGTGGTGGAAGATATTGTTTTTACATGCCTAAAGAAAGTCTATAGAATATATAGAATATAAGTATATAGTACAAATAAATGAGGTGACATTGTACTAGTAATGAATGGAGTAGTAAAAAAAAAACTGATTCACAAGTCCTTATAAATTGTCTTTGCAGGTTGGAATTAGCTACACCAATCCAAAAAATATTGCTAAAAAAAGCGGTCAAAAGAATGGAAAAAATGGATGAAGTCAGAATCCAGTTTGTATATAGAGAGTGCAATTAAGTAGCTGACACAATCGCTAAAGAAGCAAACAAGCTAACCTTTGGCGATCCACGACGAATTGTGAATAATAACATCGCCCGATGCTTCTATTTTGTGTGGGACTCTTACCCACAATGGATGAAGATTGTAATAGATCATGATAGTAATACTTTTATTCGTAGTAAGAATAGTATGTAAGTTTAATTATATTAATGCAATTTGATTTTAGAAAAAATAAAAAAATGAATGGAGTAGTAAAGAATTTGGCATATATATTTTATTCATATAAATATCATAAAACACAAACTACAACATTTATTACAGAAAATATATATCTCCTTGATCGAGTTTTAGACCTTGCCAGTTGCCAACGTATAATTTTACCTAATAATTACGATAAGTAGGAAACTAGAAACAATAATGTGACAATTAATAATCAACATTACAGATGCACAAATGTTAAATTGAGCACCCGTTGTTGTCCGTCACCTACTAGCAATGAAGTTGCTGATATGAGAAATCAATTCACGAGTACGATTTTGTGAGAGAGAAGACTTGTCAAGAATCTGAAAGGCATGGCCGACACCTCTACACATCACTTGCTCAACTTTGTTACCCTTGCTTGCTAAACTAGCACATAACTCCAAGTTCCTATCCTTCAATATGTCCATCTCCGCTATACAAACCAACATACCCAAACCATCAAACTTTGCCACCCCTTTACCGACCGGGTTACACCACGGATGGTCCCGATCTGCCCCCTTGGGCAACGACAACCTCCAATAACTGTCGGAAGTCGCTAGTGCAAGAGCCGACCGTGGAGGTACGATTGTGTTCTTCTCGGAGTGAGTCCTCGCTTCACCACCGAAGAACGGTTGTATAAGTATCAGACCCTTGATAGAGTACTCCAATGGTCTTAACCTAAGGGCAACATTATACACAATATTTGCACCGGCACTATCACCGACCAAAATAATGCTAGACATGTCACATTTGTTAGTCCACCAGTGGCTCGTGCTAACAAATGGTTGTTGTTTAGCCCATGTAACAGATCGTACACCGTCATCGTATGCTGCTGGTAGGGGATTCTCAGGTGCTAATCTGTAATTGACCGACAAGATGACACAATTTGTCTTAGCGGACAACTTTGCAAGGAACTCGTGATAGCAAACCCAAGACGCGGAGCCAACACAAAACCCGCCTCCGTGGAAGTACACTAGCAAAGGGAGTGATCTCCCTAGAGTGATCACATTTGGGACATATAGACGTGCCCAAAGGTTGGTGTACTTGTCTATAATCAAGTCCCGGCACGTGATCCCAAGCTCAGGAGCCAATGATGTCCCGACACATGGCATGATCGGAGGCCGATCCACCTGACCATCTTTGTAGACCCTTATAAGGCCATCAATTTCCTCAACTAGGACTCTATGTTGTTGGGAGTCTTTGATTTGAAGGGTGTGTAATGGATCATGGAGCAAGGAAGAAACCATTCTCTCTCTTTGTAAGATGGGGGAACACTTTGGGGGATGAACTTGGAAATATATGGCTTTGATGAGATTGTTGATTGGCTCATTGAAACTTATATATAGGCGGTGGAAGTGATAATGGTGATAAGATTGGACGTGGGGCATCATGATCAAGAAGGTTAGGAAAATTGAATTTTCATTCTCCTATTCTTTTAAAAGGGTGGTAAATACATATAATTGAGCCTAGTGGGAAGCTGCCATATGCATTCACGTGACACTACTTTAATCTAGTTAAGCGAAAATCTAATTAGCATCCAATTCAACTCTACTAAAAACTCAAAATTTTATCATACAAAATTTAGTCATTTTTCAAGTGAGGAGTCAGTGAAGGCAAGAAAGAAAAGATTCGGACGGCATTTACATATTTACATTACATTACATGGTCAATGGTGGAAGTCAACTATAATATTCCTTGAGTGAGGCTGAGGCTATATATCAACAATCTGTGGCTCGATAGAAATTAGAAGCAGGACTGTGACATAAAATCGGCATATACTGTAGTACCACATTATATGCACATGTGTACAGCATTTTTAGTGCATCCTGTTTAGTCAACTAGTCTAACCTAACTTTAGGTTGTCTCCCATATATAACATCGATCTCCTATATCCTGTCACATACAATAATATAAGGGTCATATTATGGGCTTGTAGTGGAATTTATAAGGGTGGTGGGAGCGGTAGGGGTGCTGGTCCATCGGAGTATCACATAAGAGATTAAGGGTTTAAATTGATCGGAGATATAAGTTTGTTTATGAATAATTGAAGTTATAAGATCCTAAAAAAATAGTGTAGAAGTAGTATTGAAATTGAGTTAATAACACCTTAAAAGTCCTTGTTAAGATGATAAGGTTATCCAAGTTATATAGTGATGTGAGA
The DNA here is from genome assembly GCA_028274465.1 of Plantago ovata. Taxonomy (NCBI): domain Eukaryota; kingdom Viridiplantae; phylum Streptophyta; class Magnoliopsida; order Lamiales; family Plantaginaceae; genus Plantago; species Plantago ovata. The sequence goes on along the minus strand of CM051456.1, from coordinate 105,853,967 downwards.
TATTCTAACACGCCCCCCCCCCCTCCACGAGTAGGTCGTGGCTAGTCGGCTCTACACGTGGAATCGTAAAATGCCGTCATTGGGCAAGCCGAAATTATCATCAGTTGGGACACCTATCATCAACCTTGGCTCTGATACCATATTGAACTTGGGTCAATAACACTTTATAAGACCTTATTAAGGTCATGAGTTTATCCAACTTATATATATGTGTTAATATTGTCTATCACATGGGTTGTGGGATATTCTAATAAGTAGGGTAGCTAGATGTGCATTTTAAAAAACAAAATAATAAAAAAATAGAAAATTTTGATTTTTAGTGACAACTAATGACCCTTTCTCAAAAAATACCTTCATGTGTACACAGTTACATTTTAGTCCAAAGTCAACACAAATTCATTATCTCAAAATTTGATTTTGATGAATCCATACACTCCTTAGTGTTTTAAAATTAAAAAAAAGGAGAAAACATTTTATTTTTTTATTTTCTCGTTTTCTTTCTTTCTTTTTTTCCTTTTTTGTTTTTCTTTTTCCTTTTCTCTTTCTTTTTCAATTCTTCCTCGTCTCCGGTACCGGAGGTTGCTTCGGTAACCGGAGCAAGCTCCGACGACTGGAGCTTGCTCCGATGACTGGAGCAAGCTTTAGATCGGAGCTTGCTCTGGTACGGGAGCAAGCTCCGACGACTGGAGCAAGCTCCAGATCGGAGCGTTTCCCGTACCGGAGCGTTTCCAATCTGGAGCTTGCTCCAGTCGCCGGAGCAACCTCCGGTACCGGAGACGAGAAAGAATTGAAAAAGAAAGAGAAAAGGAAAAAGAAAAAGAAAAAAGGAAAAAAGAAAAAGAGAAAAGAAAAAAAAAAGATTTTCTCTTTTTTTTATTTTAAAACACTAAGGGGTGTTTGGATTCATCAAAATCAAATTTTGGAATAATGAATTTGTGTTGACTTTGGACTAAAAAGTAATTGTGTGCATAAGGTGTTTTTTTTTGTTATTAGGGTCACTAACAGGGTATTAAAAATCAATGGACCCTAAAAAATATGATGGTAATTGTGGTTTTTTAATGAAAAATTAATTGACCAATCATAAGCACGAGATTTCAAATATAGATCGAAGCAGGTTGTTTATCTTCTCAAACCGTAGTTAGTTGATAGTTATTAAGAATATACGAAACGAATTTATATTTAAATTATACTTCCTCCATTTCATTAATAACTTCCTAGGTTTCTTTTTCGACGTTCTCTTACAAACTTCCTAACCCAAATATGGAAAGTTTTTCAATCCACTTACCACTTTTTTATTATTTCTCTCTCCTTATTTATAACAACTTTTTCACTCTCTATCATAATTTATCACCCTTTCACAATTAAATACTCATACAAATTAATTCTTTAATATTATTCCTTAAAATTGGTAATTTTTACCACTTAGGAAGTAACTAAAAATGGATCAAGTAGTTTATAGAAATCAAAGTCATTTTACAAATAAAAATTTTAAATGCAATCAAAGGGCATATATATTTAATGATATATTTCCATAATGAAAATAAGTTTATGGACATAGATATGCAAGAGTTTTTGAAATGAAATCACCAAATTTTAGTACAAAATAAATAGCAAAATATATTGTTTTATTTTATTTTTTATTTTTTTTAGAAGCAAGATATCATTGATATAAATCAACAACCAACCACAGTACATCTCAGTTCATGAGGGTCCTCAAAGGGAAGCAAATGTGAACCAAAGCTATCAATAAACGCACCGCGGGCTAACAAATAAATGTGCCGCATTATTGCAACAATGTCTGACAAAAGAAATAGAAATAGTCTGAAAAAGCGAAAATAACATCTTTGATTCTTCAATAATACTCCCTGCACGAGTGAGAGATACGTGTGGATTATTGAGTTGCTGCACAACTCGAAGACAGTTTACCTTCAACAACCAAGTGTTGTATATTTAGCTCACGACCTAGAAGAATGGCATATATTGCATCAATTGATTCTGCAATTTCCGCATTGCTGATGAAGGGGACAAATATTCTTTGCCAGCGCAAAACAACAACAAACGTGTTTCTTGCAACAACAGTACCGTTAGTGTTGAAATATGTCCAGTCCGCATGTACGAACTGGAGCGGTCTAAGAGTGCGACAAAGCATCATAGGCCGTCCCTCAAGGGGCACGACCACACCCAAGTATGTCACTAAGGTGTGGACCGACCAAACATAGGGTCCGACCATCACTGGGAGGACAACCCTCAAAATAAGCTCCTCACAAGGACAAAGCTGCCAGTGAGCTCGAGGAGCATCTCTCGAGCTCGAGGAGACCTTACGTCAAGGTAACGCTCCTTGACAGAAACTGAGCAGGACACTACTCGCATCTTCCACGTACAAGGAAGGCACGAGGACCCTGAGTGACCAGCCATGGTTGCTCCCTTGGGCCAAGGCCCACGGACCTCCTTAATGGGCCTGGGCCGAGGAAGGCCTCAATCCTACCCGTACACGTGTCGCGATCCTACGCTACCGGAAGTTGAAAGGTCACAAGTATATAAAGGCCTCATTTACTCCTCAACAGTAAGCATTAATATCACCTCTCAACCACCACATTTACTACTCGTACTAGGGAAGCCTCACAACTCCCTATTCGTAAAGTCGTCTCTCCGGTCTGATACCTTACAGACCGGGCAAGAGACACTAACCCCCCCATCTAGTCTATTTCAGGTACGAGGAAGCTACAGGAAGGCTCACTTCCCATCTCAGAGTAATACTACAAGAAGAAGAATTAGAATGACTTAGACTAGCGACTCATTGCGAACTTAGAAAGAAACACGAATTACCCTTCAACATTTGGCGCCGTCTGTGGGAAACGACACGAAAGGTCATTCCTTGCCCTACTAGTCGAGCCACAACCCTCCTCGTGACTCTTCACGAATATGCCTCCCAGAAGAAGCAACCGTCTTGCTAATGCACCACCCAGGAACCCTCCTCGACCTAGAGGCCGTCCCTCTAGTAACGGTCGCGGAGGAGGAACGGAGGGTGCTCCGAGGGAACCAAGAAACAACAATGTTGCAAGGAATCGGGATTACACGGAGGGGGCATTTACTAATGTCACCAATTCCCAAAATGAAAGATCGGGCGAAAACAACCCGCAAGGAGTCCCGGTAGGAAATGCCTATGGAGCGTTGAGAGTCCCGAACAACGCCGAGCCTAGGGGGCAGCCTCCTCCAGTAGCAATCAACCAACCTCCCGTAGAAGTGAACCCTCCTCAACCGGCCGCATTGACCTTCACCCTTCCTGACGGACGTGTAGTCCGACCATCAGACTTCGGGATGGGCGAAGCTCAATACGGTCTCTTCCTTCTTACTCTACAAGGATACGTCGGGGGTAATGAGGTTGTTAGGGTTAACACTGAGATACAAGCTCAGGGAGCACAACCAGCGCCGGTGCAAGAGCAACCTCGTGATACCATGGTCGCTCCTCGTCAATCCCAAGGAAGAGCACCAGTTGCACAAGATGAAGCACATTCGAGAGCCAACACAAGGCCGATCCAATCTCGACTCGGACCATCAAGAATTCAATCGAGGTTAGGACCCCAAGGCGCCCCGGATGACTTGAGAGACTTGATCGATAGAAGGATACGGGCATCGTTACAGAATGTAGCTCAACAAGAAAACAGAGCTCAGGTGGTCGCTACACCACCCGCTCTCCCCAATCAAGTCACCCCCAATCAGGTAACTCCTCAAAACCAACAAGAGGCAGTGGAGGAAAATCAAGCATTGAGAACAGTAGTTGAGGTAACCCCCCTGATCGACCCGATCACGGGGAGGAGGCTCACTCTGGAAGAACTCAACGCGAGGAAATCAGCACTTGATGCTCAGATAGAGACTCTACGAGGAACTGTCCAAGAGAAAGAGCAAGACCAAGATCCGAGCCCTTTGTGCGATGAGATTAGAAGCCACCAGGCCAAAATCGAAAGAGGGTTCCCCACCTTCGAAAGCTATGATGGAACAAGTTGTCCAAAGGACTACTTGGTAAGATTTGGCACTAAAATGGATGCTTACGGTCATGATTCAAGGACCAAAGCACTCCTCTTCCCGTCTAACCTCTCTGGAGAAGCCATGAAGTGGTGGTCGCGCCTCCCTCACCGATCCATCAAGTCATATAGAGATCTCTGTAAGGAGTTCTCTAAGCGTTTCGAGAAGGTAATGAACGCCAAGAGACGGGTGAGATACTTGGCTGAAATTGTTCAGAAAAACAACGAAGACTTGAGGGACTTCATCAATCGCTTTCATGAAGCAGCCCTCCAAGTCGAAGATCACTCGATCAATGAGAGGAAAGAATATTTGTATGGTAACACTACCAACATCAAATTCCAAGATGTACTCTCAGCATCGTGTGTGGAGAATGAAGCACAACTTGCCAAAGTTTGCAAGGATTTCCTCGAGGCTGAGGAATTCCGAAAAACGGTCACCGTGAGAACCAATCTTCCCAAGGAAAAAGGGAAAAAAAAGAAAAAGAGAAGGAGTACCCTCCTCGCCCCCAAAATCCCGGGAAGCAAAGGAAAGAGCAAAAATTTGGGTTGATCAAGGAGGGCAACTCCAGAAATGATTTCAGAGACAAGAGGTCTCCTCCTCGAAGGTCACCTCCAAGACGATATAGCAACTACACAGACTTAAATAGGCCAAGATCCGACATCTTGAACTATATAGTCTCGAGGAAGCTAGACGTCTCGTGGCCACCCCCGATTAAGGAAAATCAAAGGAACAAGAGCTCGGAAAAATTTTGCAAGTTTCACAAGGGGAAAGGGCACACCTCAGATGAGTGTGTTGAGCTCAAGAACGAAATTGAGAGGATGATACGTAACGGTCAACTGGTTAACTACATCCGGAAGGAGGAACCCCTGGCACTCCTGCCCCCACCACCTCGAAGTGGGAGCGAGCACCCTTACCAAGGAAACCCTCTGGACGATGACATTCATAATTACAACAATTATGAGAACCTCCCCGTGAATGGAAGCATCCACACCCTCACAATTGCAGGAGGACCCGCCGGCGGCGACACTCGTAATCAAAGGGAGATTACGGCGGACAACCTTAGGGTCCGAGATGTGAAGTATGCTCAAGCCGCACGACCGGGAACCAATGTTATCTCTTTCGATGATAGCGAGATACCACTGAAGCATGCCGGAGGAGGGAACATCTATGATCCTTGCGTTCCACTCGTAGTTTCCTTGGATGTTCAATCATACAAGCTAGGAAGGATCCTCGTCGACACCGGGTGCTCGGCAAACTTGATTTTCACAGGAACCTTGAAAAGGATGCAAATGAACCCAAGAGAAGGGCTCAGAGAAGTGAGGAGCGCATTGGTAGGATTTGGAGGACAACCTATCATGCCGCTCGGAATGATCAACCTCACGGTGTCAATGGGTAGCGCTCCTAGACGAGTGACGCAACAGGTTCCTTTCGTGGTCGTCGATATGCCGTTTGACTATTTTGCAGTCCTAGGCCGACCCGGTCTCTCCCAATTCCGAGCCGTAGTGTCCACGGTCCACAACAAGTTGAAGTTCCCCACTCCTTTGGGAATTGGACAAGAAGTAGGAGACATACGAGAAGCATGGGAATGCTACACCATGTCAGCCAAGTTCACTTCTAGGGTTGCAATCGGAGAACCAAACCCGGGCAGTCATCCGAGGAAACACCCTAGTTCACAATGCGCCTTATCGTTTCTACACGGTTCGACGAGTGAAGAGAAAGTCAAAAAAGCCAAGTCCGTCACTTAGGCGAAGAAAAGCGATCATGAGAAAGACAAGGATACTCTAGTAGGAGCTGTTAAGGAGCTCGAGGAGTATCAAGTGATTCCACCAGTCCCACCTCTTCCAAAAAGAAGAAATTCTTTGAGGAAAACAAAATTGAAGCAAGAGAAGCCCTAGAAGAAATCCAAATTGTCGAAGGAAGTGCCGACAAGGTCACAAAAATCGGCACCGAGATGACTACTGAAGTCAGGATGAAACTCATCCAGTGCTTGAAGGATAACAACGATATCTTCGCCTGGAGTACCGAAGACCTCAAGGGGATCGACCCACGTGTCGCCGTTCACCGTCTGAACGTAGACCCATCGATCACCCACATCAGAGAAAAGCGAAGAGCCTTCAGTGCGGAAGATAATGCCATCATAGAAGCGGAAGTCCAAGACTTCTTAAGGCCGGCCACATCAAGGAGGTGAGATACTCTGATTGGGTATGCAATGTGGTCCTCGTGGAGAAAGGCCCGGGAAAATGGAGAATGTGCAACAATTTCACAAGGCTCAACAAGTTTTGCCCGAAGGATCCATACCCTCTCCCAAGGATCGACCAGCTGGTCGATTCCACCGCTGGATGCGCCCTCTGAGTTTCATGGATGCATACCAGGGCTTCTACCAGGTCAAAATGGCCAAAGATGATGTGCCTAAAACTGCCTTCTTCGCTAATGGCAACGTGTACTGTTTCAACGTGATGCCATTTGGTCTTAAGAACGCCGGAGGCGACCTATCAGAGGTTGGTTAACAAAATGTTCAAAGAAGAGCTAGGTAAAACAATGGAGGTATATGTCGATGACATGCTCGTCAAGAGCAAAAAACGAGGAGCAACATGTAGGTTACCTGGCAAAATGCTTCTCAATCTTGAGAAAGTATGGCATGAAGCTCAACACCCGGCGAAGTGTACCTTTGGGTCAAAGGGGGGAAGTTCCCGGTTACATGGGAACAGAAAGAGGAATAGAGGCAACCCCGAAAGATAAAGGCCATCCTCGATCTTCCCCAACCTCAATCCATCAATGAGGTGCAACATTGGTCGGAAATCAATTGCATTGAGTCGATTCATCTCGCGGTCTGCCGAGACAAATCTACCTTTTTTTCAAAGTGCTACGAAAGAGCAGCCACTTCGAGTGGACAAAGGAGTGCGAGGAGCCTTCGAAAAGCTGAAAGAGATCTACTCGCTCCTCCACTATTGTCGAAACCCGTAGAAGGAGAGGTACTCTCTTTATACCTGGCAGCGACAGGGAAGCTATCAGCTCGGTCTTGGTGCGACCCCAGGAAACGACCACTTGCCCATCTATACTTGAGCAAAGTACTTGCGGGGTGCCGAGGGGTACATGGATATTGAGAGGCTTTCCTTGCCCTGTTTATACTGCAAGGAGGTTAAACCCTACTTTGGTGCTCACACGGTTGTAGTCTTGACAAAGCAACCTCTTAAGCAAGTCCTCGGAACAC
>CM051456.1:105827035-105846633 GCA_028274465.1 Plantago ovata | reverse complement strand
AACAGAATCTGAATACATTGCAGCTGGTTTTTGCACAGCTCAAATCCTATGGATTCAGCAACAATTAAGAGATTATGGTATTTCTGCAAAGAAAACACCAATCTTTTGTGATAATACAAGTGCTATTGCAATTACGCAAAATCCTAAGTTTCACTCTAGGACCAAGCACATTGATATTAGACATCATTTCATTAGAGATCATGTGGAAAAAGGTGATATTGAGGTTGTGAAAGTAGGTACTGAAGATCAGCTTGCTGACATCTTTACCAAGCCCCTACCGGATAATAGGTTCGCAATGCTAAGGTATAACCTTGGATTGATTGAACTACCTCAATAAAGGATACACTTGGCAGAATGCTGAAACAGGTATTCAGCAAGCCAAAGTATTCCTGTCCAAAGACCAAGTCACTAATTTCTTCTAAGAAATGATAAGTCACAACATGATTGCTGAAACAGGCATTCGGCAAGTAATTCCTTCAAAACAAGTATTTGTTAGGAAACTTGATCACTTGCTGAGACAGGAACTCAGTAAGTGAAAGAACTTAAGGATTGCTGAGACGGGTACTTAGACAATCAAAAGATACTGAAACAGGTATTCAAGTATCAAAGGAATTTTCTGAAACGGGAATTCAGAAAAAGAGCAAAATCTCATCTCTCAAATTTACCAAAGGATGTCTCAATTGCAAAAAGAATTTACTGATACGGGAAATCAGAAATATCTTTTAAACTTAGAAAATATGAGATATCTAAGTAAGGGGGAACTTTCAGCAAGTAGCTAGATTGTTAATTCAAACTCGCTGAAAAGATTCTTGTCTATTTCAGCAAGCAATCTATCCCTTATTACTCGGTAAAATCAATTTGTGACGTTAAGCTGGCACAGATAAACTCGCAATAATCATGACATGAAATTCAATCGTGGCCATTGATTAAAAGGAGTTATTAATCTAACGGCTAACAAAACAAAGAGAGAGAGTGCTCTGACGGTTTTAGTTAGTGGGCCACTACGCATTCAATGCAAAGGCTCCACTCTCCAGTGTTTCTCTGTTTTACCCTTGCTGAGAACTCAAATCGATTGAGTTTCTCACACACCAGAGACACTATATAAAGAAGGAGTTAGAGAAATGACAAAATTCTTTAACTCACATTTCCTTTCTCTGCATTTCTAGCCTGAAACTACTGTACCTCCGATCAAAAAGAAAACTATCTTTTTCGTACAATTCTTGCTCTATATAAAGAAATGGCTCCCAAGAGACAGTCATCCAAGTCCTCAAAATCGTCAAAGGTTGACAGTGCTGAAACACGCATTGCTCCGGTGACTGCTCCGGCGACTTCTCTGACCCAAGATACAGCAAAAGTCGTGTTGAAAAACGACAGAATCACTGTTAAACCTATGCCTCCGTCATATCTTGACACTGCAAGGTGTGAGATGTTGATGCAATGGGGAGGGTTTGCAAAAGAAAAGTACATTAGGTACTTTTATGAACAAGAACTTGATGACCAAAATGAAGAGGCGCTTGAGTTCATCAAGCAACAAGGCCTCATGAACTTTATCTCTGCTCGCACTAAGCAAGTGAGCATGATTGATACCATGGAGTTCTACAATAATGCAGAAATCCAGTCCCTTACAGACAGTAATGGAGTCACTGAAAAAGTGATCCTTACTTATGTTCAGAACACGCAAATCGTCCTGAAATGGACTGATTTAGCGGAGATTTTTCAGATTCCAACCACTGGAACTGAAGATGACGTCACTGCTTCTGACGAAGAAATTGAAGCTTTCTACAGTGACGTCAGAAATGCAATAATGAAGAAGGCGAGATAGCCCCCGTGACTTGGACAAAGCACGTTAAGAGAAAGCATCTCTGCCCTTCACTTGGTCTAGTAGCTCTGCTACTGATTAAAGTTCTTGACTCCCAAGTTGGAGGAATTGACCAAGTAGGCCTGAGAAGATGGCCATTGCTGATGCATATCCATGAGAATAAATCGGAACTTAACTGGGCTAAGTACATTTTCAACAGGCTTGTTGATTGTGTTACTAAGTTTAAGGTAAAGGTAGAAGACAACAAGGTCTCACCTTCCTTTCCAGTTATGTATGGAATCAAGATATGCTATATCCTTGAACATTTCAGGATTCAGCTAAGAAACCCATTGCCATCAAGAAATCTGTGTGCAATGTGGGAAGATCTTTCTACAAGCAAGAATGTACCTAAGATTGCTGGTAAGAAAACCAAGAAGACAACACTGCAAATGTTGTCAGCACAAGCCAGCAAGAAAGGTATACAACAGCTGCAGATGTTACCCCTCAGCAACTTAGAGATGAAACTGCTGTTGGAGGTGGTAACACAATGAAACTGCTGTAGAAAATCAACAAGTTACGTGTACAAGAGCCGTTGCTGAAAATGCAACAATAGATGACTCTGGGAAACTGGAGAAATCTAAAAGAAAAAGAGGAAAGCTGATGATGACACTCAGACTGCAGCGTCATCAGCAAATCCCGTACCTAAGAGGAGACGGACAAGTAACAAAAGAAAGAAGACACTGGCTTCTCAGTCAGTCCCCAATGTCCAAGACTCCTCAGTCAATTCCCAGACAAATGCTGAAACGCATTTCACAGTAGATGTTGCTGAAATAATTACTGAAACATACATCAGCAATGTTGAAGTGTTTGCGGAAGCCTTCAACAATCAACTTAACGTTGATAATTCTACTGAGAATAGACCACAAGGCAGTGGAAATGAAATTCCTGCCCAAGTCCCAGATATCTACTTTGTAGATAATCTAGATGATCAAACCATGGAACCAGTAAGCAACATTGCTGCTGATCTGCAAAGAGCGGCACTTGCTGATGCTGCTGAACAGATGATTGCTGAACAAGCAACTCATCAAGTTGCTGAAGCCCAGCTTGCTGATGGACCAGTTGCTGAGATAGCAATGGTTCCTGTTCCTGAAGTTGCTGAAACTCAAGAAGCATTATTCAAAGACGCATCTCTTGATGCTGAGAATACTGGCCGAAGTTCACCCAAGACTTCAATTGACAAAGTCCAGCTTGTACTGGAAGATTTAAGCAAACAATGGAGTTGGAGATTGAAGAATCATCCAACAAGTCAATTGATCTCTTCATGACAAGCAGTGAGCTTAAAGGTCAAGTCGCTTCTGCTCAACTTGTCAATTCAGAGACAAGGGAGATTGCTGAAACCGCACAGCTTTCTCAGTTAGAGCAAACTCAGAAGTCTGCTGAAGAAACAGTCCAAGAAGCTGAAGAAACTGTTAATGCTGAAAGGACTGAGCCACAACCTGTCCTTCCTCAGCAGGTAGTTAATTCAACCATCAGTAAAACTTCAAATTCTGAAAATTGTTCTTTTGCTAAAATTATTCTTTCTCTACAGACTTCTCAAGATACAAGTCAGATGGTTGCTGAAGCCTCTGAACCAGAACCAACACTCCCTGCTCAGCAGGTAGTTAATAATTTTGGTATAAAAAATAAGTTTGACAGCTTAGTACTTGTGTCTAATTTTAATTTATTTCAGGATGAACAAATGGAGGATGCTCCTCCAGCTCCTCATGGAATGGAAATTGTACTACATGAGCTTGCTGACTCTCAGCAGGTAAATCATGTTTCAGATTTAAGCTCTAAAACAATTCTCCAAACCAATCCTGATCTAAATAAAATTCTTTTTCAGGCTCAAAAGGAGACCACTGAAGTGGTACTCATCACTGAAGATCAGCAAGTAAGTTCTGAAGAACTTTACTTGAGCTTCAAGAGGACAACTTTGTCAAGAGTTGCTAAGTCCGTCAGCAACTGGCAAAGATATAGGAGAATGGACTTCTCAGATCTTCACCTTCATCTCTCAAATGAGAAAAAGAGATCTTCACTTCTGAAGCTCGAAACATTTGTCCACTCCATCCTTCCTGAAGAAATGACATATTCTCAGCAAATGAGTTCCAATCTGATTGCTCAAATCAGAGAGAATATGAAGGTCAAATTTAAGAGTGCCTCTCCAGCTGAACAAGCTGTGATGCTCAAAGGCTCTTTTGTTCCTGTGGTGGCTGATCCCCACAAACTAACTGAGGAAGAGGAAGTGACAAGTGTTGCTTTGTATAAGCACGTTGAGCTAGTCATTTTGACAGATGATGAAGAAGAAGAAGAAGATGAGAACATTCCCACTGATCCCAGTGATGATGAAGAGAAAGATTCTAAGGACAAAAAGGATGACGATGATGACAATCAAGGTCCAAGTCTTGATGCTGGTGGGTTAAAGTTGACAGCTGCTGAAACTAATCCCTCTGACAATCAGCAAGCTGATCAACAACAATCTCAGCAAGAATCTCAACCTCCTCCTGCTGCTGCTGAAAATCAAGCACCTGTACAAGGTGCTGATACTGAAGAAGAATACGCCAGAAAAAGGGCTGCCTTGAAAAATGGCAAGAGTCCAGTTTCTGATGCCAAGGTTACTGAAGAAAAGCTTGAAGATGAGGATGAAGAAGATGAAGATTACCAACGAGCTCTACAAAATAGTCTCGTGATCCATGCAAGGCATACGCAGGATCTGGAAATTGGTGAATCTTCAAGACCAAAATCAAAGGAAGTTCCATCCCTTCCACTTACTACTGGCGCAACTCCAGTTATTGAGTCTCAAACGTTGCCCTCAGCAACTACTCAATTAAAACTAACTACTGGCGAAACTCCAGTAATTGAGCCCCACACTCAATTAAAACAACTATCTACTGGTGAAACTCCAGTCGTTGAGTCTGAAGTGTTGCCATCAGCAACCACTCAACAAAAGGAAGTGAAGCTACTGACAAAGGCTCCAAAGTCGCTCAACTTGATGAATCAGAGGATGATGACGACTTGTCAGAAAATGATGATGAACAATCCAAAAGAGACCCAAAAGTCGTTCAGATTCCTCCTCCTGATTACATCAATGATTTAGACGATGGACTAAGAGCCGAATTGCTGACGCGTGATGATCAGTTTGCTTCTGAAATTAAGGTTCATTCCTTAACACCGCATTTAGTGCCGTTCCCAAGAGTTGAGGAGTTCACTCCCAGAATTCTAGCACTAAAGCAAGTCCATGATGCCTGCAAAGCTGAAGATGAGGCATTGCTTGCTGAGAGCCCACTTGACATTGGAAAGATATTGGCTACAGTGCTGAGACGCACTACAACTTTGACAATAGCTCAGAGAGACATAAGTCTTTATCACAAGAGCTATGAAGAAGATGTAAGTCAGGCGCTCAGGCTTGCAAAGACTGCTCTCGTCAAAGCTCATAATATTATGGATGAGAAGGCCGCAACAGAGAAAAGACATGAAGAGAACATGATGAATATTCAAAAGCCTCAACACTCTTGCTGAAAATTGCAATGAGTTTTATTCTCTGCACATCACTCCGATGTTGCAATCCATGTCTAAGGGGAAAAGAAGACTAGAAAAAGCAATCAAACCCCTCCTACTCCTGCTGCTGATGCGCCATTTCCACTAGAACCTCTTGCTGAAAGAGAGCAAAGTTCTAAAAGACAAGCAGAAACTGAGTTAAATTCAGCAAGTACCAAAAAGAGAAAAACCGCTGCTGAAACTCAAGATTTCTGTCTCAATGAAAGTCATCACAATCTGAATGAAGATGATGAAGAAGATGATGACAATCAAACAATAGCTCAAGCCATAAGAGCTAGACCCTTAACAGCCATAACTCCGTCTGGCCACTCAAGGCATTTTTCGTCTGACTCTTCAGCAAGAGATCAAGACAATGCTAAATCAAGAAGAAGAAGGCAAAGACAGGAAGAGAAAAGGCTGGCCAGCATTGCTATTGGCTCCGGCATTGAATATACAAAGACCAGCAATGATGAAACCACTCAGAATGTGATCAGAAACATTCATGGTTGCTGGATCCTAAAGCTGGAAGACTTGCTGGTAAATGAGTTCTTTCCTACAGCCATTTTGAATCAGATGTTCAAATGGATTGAACTCAAGGTCCAAAGAAAGCAAAGGGAAGAATCCCTCCCAAGAAATATTGCTGGGAAATGTTGAATCTAGAGGTCTATGTAAGAAGAGTTGCCATTGGTAAGACATACAAGCAAGAACCAAATCTGATCAAACCACCTGGCATCGCTTACTATGCTGACCCGGTAACAAAGAAACCTAAGAAGAAACTTGGATTGATTCCTTATGAGTACTTCTATCTTACTGCTCAGGATCAAGAAGAAGATCTTCTCTGGTTAAGAAAGATTCATCCGAGAAACATTTCAGATACACAGCTTCTCCATGCCAGCAATTGGGGCATGCATTTGTGGGTAGTTAACTACATGGAAATGAATGCTGAAAAGCATCATCATACTGCCTGCAAAAATGCAAGAATTCTTCAACTACAAGTCCGTAGGCTTCTGGAAAACTACGAGAAGGATTGTGTTGAATTCACTGCTCTTGCTGAGAAGAGTGTAAGAGAGATTCTGAGAAAATCCTCTGAAAGAGTTTAAGCCCCTGCAATAGTTTCTTGTTAAAGTTTTTGTTTGCTGATTCTTTGTTATCTATGCTTTCTTGTAAACTTCTGAATGATAACTTTCAGCAATGAATTCTTTTTTACTCTTATTGGTTTTTGATTATGCAACTTACTTATGCTTACTGTTTATTATTTCAAGTATGCTTGCATTAATCATCTGATTTATTCAACATCAGAAACCTCTAAAAGGGTAACAATTAATTTAGCCATGGATTGCTATCATCAAAAAGGTGGAAATTTGTTAGGAAACTTGTAATTTTGATGAGCAATTAACCATGCTAAATTAAGAACAGTCCAGTAACTAGTACTCTTAAGGTCCATAGGAATTTAGAAGTTTAAGGACATTGTAAAAGAGGAACGTTTGCTGATGACTTAGATAGGTGTTAGATAAGTTATTTCTTTGGTGGATGACGTACTTTAATTTCTGTGAAGAAATTAATTTATTGACACATTTGCGTATGATGTATTTTATTTTCTGAAAAAAAAAAATGACCTATTGAAGCATTTGCTGAAGATGTATTTTGTTTATTACAAACAAATTATTGAAGCAAATAAGAAACCGGTCAGAATCTTGAAGACTTTTGAAGACTTGAAGACTTGAAGACTTGAAGACTTGAAGATTGCTGAAGACTGGTAAGGCACGTGTTGCTCAGAAAGTGAAATTTTCAGCAACAGCATTGCATAAGTGAAAATCTGAAAGACAGAGTAGGTTGTGCTTGCTGAAACTGAGAATGAACACTTGCTGATGAACATATGTGACCTCTTGCTGAATGTACGTGATTTTGCGCTCCATTGTTTCTGTTTGAATTCTATTCAAAGGTGCATTTAATGCAAAGCTTACACACAAAGGACATGAAGACTAGAAGACAAACAAAGGTTGCTGCTGAAAGTACAAAAGCAAGATAGTGACATGTTAAGGAACAAAAGCCTTAGGATTTGAAATTCAAACGGCTCCTTACTTGCACTATAAATAGAGGTCATCCGGCAAAGAGTTGAAGTGTGTCAACAACGTGATCAAACTCTCACTTGTGCTTAAAATTCACAAACCTTCAAACACTCTTACTGCCATTGATCCGTTCCAAGACTTAAAGCTTGAAAAAGCTACTTGTGAAGAAATAGAACAAACTCGGCTAAGAAATTAGTTAAGTGTTCTTTCTTTCGAACAAGAACAAGTCTTGACACCAGAAACAATCAAACTTGTTTACTGCAAAGTATTCCAAGTTGTGTTTTTTAGATTACTTGTTGTAACTGAATAAGTTATAATTAAGTTATCTCACCCCAAAACTCTCTAACTGAAAATACACCCTTTCAGGCGTGATATTCAGGGGGAACTTAATCGAGCAAGCTTTTGCTGATTAAAAGTACCAAGTTTGGTGGAGAACAAGGTTGAGTTCTCTAGTTTAGATTGGAGACAAAGCAAGTGTGCTTTGGTTTCTGTTGAATCGCTTTAGATAGGAGATTGTAAGGAACCTCAATCATATCTTAGTGGATTCAGTCCTAGAAAGGACAAAGTGGATTAGTTGGGAGATTACGCCACTCTCAGATACCACTCTAAAAGTGTTTGTGTGATTTACTTACTGCATTTAGCTTTCAGCAAATTATATCTGTTTGTACACAGTCACTCACATCACTTGCTGAAACTCTTTACTTGCTGAAAAAGCACTTATCGTTTCAAAGACTTCCGCTCTCTGATTTTAAGTATCAGCAAACCAAGCTACTGTAAAGTAACTTACGCTTGCTGAGAAAGTTAAGTATCAGCAACCTCATTACTGTAAAGTAATAAGTACTTGCTGAGAAAGTTTTAAACAACAAAAGTTAGAAAAGACTATTCACCCCCCCCCCCCTCTAGTCTTTTCTTGTTGTTTAAAGGGACCTTAGAAGGAGATCAATGTTACCACTGTTTACAACTCACCACATTATGTAGGACAAGCACAGGTATGGAATGATTTAAAAAGTTCTACACAAATTAATTCTGAATGGTTAGTTTGTGGTGATTTTAATAGTTATTTGCGGCCTCATGAAAAATTAGGTGGTAAACGACCTAATTGAAGTAAAATGAATAAGTTTAGAGATTGCTTATTAGATTGTAATTTAGAAGATATTAGAAGATATAGGCTTCTGTGGACCTCTATATACATGGTCAAATAGGCAATTAGGACCTTCATTCATTTGTGAAAGATTAGACAGAGCTTGCTCAAACCAAAATTGGTTAAGATTATTTCCTGACACAATAGTTCGAACTATACCTACTACAACCTCTGATCATTGCATGCTTCTTATAGATACTAGGAATGAAAAATTTAATAGAGTAAGGAGATTCAGATATGAGATAGTTTGGCAACATAATATTCTGTTTAGAGATAATTTAAAGAAGTTATGGGAGGAGGAAATTGAGAAAAAAAAGGTTTCTTACATGGAATTTTGTAAAACCTTAGCAGAAAAGGCACCTTATTGGCCCTTAGCTACACTTAGGGATTTAAAAATAGAATTAGCCAAAAGTAAAAAGATGTTGCATGACATTACTTTAAAATTGCCTTCAAACCCTTATACTTTTGGTCAGATAGAGACTAACTTAAGGAATTACATTAATAAACTTAGATTACAGAAAAGTACTTATTGGGTTCAGAGAGCTAAGAGGAACTGAGTAAATTTAGGGGATGCCAATACTAAATATTTTCATGCTTATGCCACTACTCAAAAAAGGAGAAACTATATTCATGGAATACATATTCCATGATAATAATAAGGAATCACTAGCCAATTTAGAGATTTTTTCTTTAACCAAAGTAAAACTAATGGAGTCAATTTGCAAGAATTTGAAAATATCCAGCTTCCTACTCTAGAGCAGAACCATGGGGATAATTTGATAGAGGATGTCTCTGATGATGAAATTTGGGAATCAGTTAAGTCAATAGGGGGGATAAGGCATGCACTGGCTCTGATGGGTTGAATGCTTTTTTCTATCAAAATAATTGGAAACTTATTAAGAAGGAAATTATTCTACTAGTTAATTTTTTTTCAATCTGGAAATATGCCTACAGATATTAATAATACAACTCTAGTTTTAATACCTAAGAGACCTAACCCGAAAGAAACTTCTCACTTTAGGCCAATTAGTTTATGTAATGTGAGTTATAAATCATCTAAAAAATACTTGTTAACAGGATTAGACCTTATTTGAATAATCTTATTTCACCCTATCAAAATGCATTTGTCCCAGGTAGACAAATTAGTGATAATATACTTCTTGCACATGAGTTGCTACATATAATAAATAGGAAGAAAAGGTCTAAACAATATTATATGGCTCTAAAGTTAGATGTGGAAAAAGCTTATGATAGATTAGAATGGAATTTCATAAAATTGGCCCTAGAAAAGTATAAGTTCCCAACCAAAATAATAAATTTGATTATGGAATGCATCCATTCAGTCTCATATCAAGTTCTAGTTAACTCTAATTTGTCAGATACTTGGGTACCTACAAGGGGAATTAGACAGGGGAACCCTTTGTCCCCTTATATCTTTATCTTAACTCAAGAATTATTTGTACATTACATGTTAGAAAAGGAAAGGCAAGGGGTGTTTCAGGCTTTGAAATCAAGTCAAAGAGGGCCAAAAATCTCTATCTTATGCTTTGCAGATGATTGTATGATCTTTTGCAAATCAACTAAACATTCAGTAGCAGGGGTAAAGACTTGTCTTCAAAACTATGCAGAAGCCTCTGGACAAAAAATATGTTGGATCAAATCTAGGGTCCTGTTCTCCCCAAATACTACCACTAATAGGAAACAACAAATACTACATAAGCTAGGGGTGGCTACCAATAAAAGATTAGATAGATATTTAGGGCTGCCTTTCTTATTTGGTAAGAAAAAAATTGATCTTTTTGACCACATTATAGATAGAGTGACCACAAAAATAGACAACTGGTACAACAAGTACCTTTCTTATGCAGGGAGAAGTACACTTATTGCATCAGTCACAAACACTCTGAATAGGAAATTTCTTTGGAATTCCACTAGAGAGGGTCATAGTAGACCAAAAATAAGTTGGAACATAGTTTGTTTGCCTAAAAATCAAGGAGGATTAGGGATAAGACATTTAGAGAATATGAATAAGGCCTTTCAAATGAAATTAATTTGGAAACTTTTGCAAAATGAAAATTCTCTTTGGCAAGATGTTCTTAAAAATAAATATTACCCTAGTAATTCAATACTAGAAGCAACTGCTACCAACTCACACAGTTGCCTTTGGAAAAATCTTTTAAAACATAAAGATTTTATGGCTCAACAAGTTATTTGGGAAATTGGAGATGGAAAAATGATTAATTTTTGGACTGATAATTGGGTAAATGGGAAGAAGCTTGCTGACTATGTTATGGATTTTGTTAGAAATCAAAAATTAAGTGATTTCATAGATAACCATAGATGGAATTTAGATAAGTTACTAACAGTAGTTCCTTTAGAGTTAGTTGAGGAAATAGTTGCAATCCAAATTCCTGTTGTACTAGTTGAAGATAAAATGATATGGAAAGGAACTAGTAATGGCAATTTTACAGTTAAAAGTGCATACCAAGCACTTTCTAATCAACAATTACCTAACTTGCCTTGGGATAGATTGTGGAAGCTAAATGTCTTATCTAGGATAAAAAATTTCTTATGGTTGGCCCTCCATGAAAAACTTCCGGTTGCATCCCGGTTATTCAACCAAAATGTTTTACAAAGCCCAGTATGCTCTTTATGTAGACAAGGAGAGGAAAATATAAATCTTTTTCTATTTAAGTGTCAATTTTTCCATACCTTCAGGGGAATAGTTAACATAGAGCATGGAGGTTCTTTAAAAGAAATTGTAATTCATATGCATGGAGATTCCCCTCAACAGATCATTATAAACTCTTTCTGGATCATGTGGAATACTAGAAATTCAAAAATCTTTAGGGGGTGGATAAGTCGGTTGGTAACATGAGAAGGGAACTGGCTAATATATCTAAAGAAACATTCTCAAAAGAAGGAACCACAAATTCAAATTTGCATGTAGTAAAGTTACATGTACCTTGCAGATGGGAGAGACCGCCTCCAGAATTCATCGCGGTCAATACGGATGGATCCACCATACAGGAATATGGACATGCAGGAATAGGAGTTGTACTACGAAATTCTGAAGGAGGACTCATACACGCTTTATCTGCATATATTGGAAAAACAACAAATAATACGGCAGAAATTTATGCTATTAAAATTGGCCTTATGTTATGTAATGATTTACATTATCACAAAATTGTCCTACAAACAGATTCTAAATATGCTTTTGATTGTATTTGCAGGGGGAAACTTCCGGCGTGACAACACAGAACAATGATCCAGGAAATTAACAAGTTGAAGGAAGATCTGCAAGTGGAGTTTCGTTTTATCTATCGGGAGGGAAATGGCATAGCTGATATCTTAGCTAAACAAGGAAGTTATTCCAGATCAAGAAAATGGTTGCCTCTTTTTCAAGACACAGTGGTGGCACCAAATTTACAAACTTTGCATGTAGGAGTTATGCTATAATCTAATATATACCAAGTTGGGGACTGTCCCATCTGGTTATCTGAACTAATTAAGGCTGATCTACTAGAAACTAAGATGCGTATGATTACGCAGAATATGAACTATGATGTACCAGTTTAATTACTTAATATAATACCCATGTTTCCCTAAAAAAGTTGTAACAAACACATGGCCTCCTTTTGACTCTTAAGTAAAGCTTTAAATAAAAAAACTAAAAGAAATAAAGAAGATTTCACTGGAGTTCATTACACTTTGAAGAAAAGTGGAGAGCACTACAAGAAATACAACTTTTAGTGACGGATCATTAGATACGGATGGCATCCGTCGCTAAATAGCGACGGATCGCTACTCGTAGCGACGGATAAGGACGAACTGCGCTCTAAGCTCAGTTTGTGCCTCTCGGGACCCAATCCGGCTGCAGATTAGCGACGGATAAGGTCTATCCGTCTCTAACTGAGGGACGGATGAACGTATCCGTCGCTATATTGGTTGACCAAACTCGTTTATTCAGAAAGGAAAAAAAAGGAAAATACGTAGCAACGGATTAACTCATCCGTCGCTACGTCGTTATAGACAGACGGGGAAGGATTTCTTCTTCCCCATTTCTCCATTGTTGTCTCTTCTCCTTCTTCTCTTCGGATTTCTTCTCAACTACTCAAAACTCCACCATTCTTTTCAAATTTTAGCTCAAATTGAAGCTTATCGAACAAGGAGTTCGAATATATTTCAAATTTTCGCGATCTGCACCGATTTCAGAGGTAAGAAACTAGAACCCTAGATTTTGGGGGTTTCTCCAATTTTTGCCCAGTTTTGAATGAATTAATCATAATTTGTTTATCACCAACTAATACTCGTTTCTTCCCTCTTTTGTTTGGTCCATTTGTGTTGCATTTTTTAACCAGCTGCTGCCGCCTCTTCTCCGGCCTCTCCATCACCTCCACCGCCACCGCCGGAGCCTCTCCATTACTGGTGAGTTTCCCTATACTTTTAATTTCAGTTTATTAAATTTGATTTACTGTATGTTAATTTTTATTTAGGGTTTCACTGTTAATTTTTATTTAGGGTTTAGGTTTCTTCACTGTTAATTTTTTATTTAGGATTTAGGGTAGTTCGAATCCCTAATTAGGTTAGTGGAAATGTAATGCTTACTGCTTACTCCTTATTGTAACTCAATTATTAATTTGGCTCAATTCTGAAAATTCTGAAAATGCTTAATAGTTAACTCAATAAGCAAAAAGAAATAAAATGATTAACTAAGAAAAAAGAAATAAAAATGATTAACTAACTGAGAAAGATAGAAAATATAAAAAGCTGAATTTTTATTAATAATATGGATTACATATAAAAGTTTCATCCATCAATAGGTAGTTCTAGTCACTCTCATCCCCTCGTCCTCGTCCCCGGAGCTTGACTCCTCATGTAGGAGCGACCAGTCGATGACATCTTTTGGTTCCAAAAGTTGTTGTTGACATATCTTGCAGAAGACTCCTTGGTCTTCTAAGTGCTCAACCTCCTTGTGCTCACAAGGGGGAGGAGTAGGAGATTTGGTGGGAGATGGAGGAAATGCCTCTTGGAGAGCTTCCTCCATTTCAGCCAACATTTCGGGATCAATTTGTGGTGGGGGAGAAGGTGGGGGGGGGGGTGGGGAATGTGGAGGTGTTTTTTCAAATCTGAATTTGTTAGGGTTTTCCATATTTGTTTGTGTGAGAATATGTTAAAATTAGGTGACTTCTTATAGTTGGTGTTGGGAATTCTAAAGGACAAATACACTTTATTGTTAATGTATTAATGTACACATTCATGTATAGGAAAAATTTATGAGGCATACATTTATGTAATGACTTTTAGGATTTTCGAAATTAAAGGATTTTGGTAATATCTACTCGTTTTATAAAGTGTGATGATGATATACGTATATGCATAAAAAATACAAACACACTGTCCTTCGGACACACCATCACTTCCATATATATAGATTGATGAATGGTATGGTAGGCTTGGGCTTGTGAATGATTGTAGTACGCTGGTACCGTAACAACAACATTTCTAATGCCGTTGTTGCTGTACCAGCGTATTTCAGCCATTCTCAAAGTTTAGTTCAATATCGTAATCATGTAAACCCTCTATTCTTAATAAGTTGTATATTCATAATGTAGTATGTGAGCAAGAAATGTGTCTGGATGTTTAGGAGTTTGAAGTCTCCATCTTTAGTCAGTAACTAAAGATGGAGATTTCAAGATCCTAAAGATCCAGACATCCTTTCGTGTTCACATATAACGACGGATTTGTCTAAAACATCTTTAATTTGTCTAAACACATCTTGTATTTGTCTAAACACATTAAGAGTTTGTATTTTAGTGTTTTGTATTTGATTGATGATGCTATATGTATATTAGTTTCCATGGATCAAGCACAGCAACCGGGCGGCCCTCGACGGATCAATGGGCTTCCAGTATTGTCCACCAACGGATCTAAGTAAGTTCTTAATAAATTGGTATTTAATTGTTCTTGTATATATAGTTGTCGGTACTCCAACTTTTAATTTTTCAAAATGTGTGACAGGTTTCAACCTACTATAGCTTCTAGAAGGATTACAATGCTCATGAAAAGAGAGTTCTTTACGCCTCCTGGGAGTGGCGGAGAAAGGTGGGCAATGGTTCCTCGACCCGTGAAGGAGCACTTGTGGGAAGAATTCCAGGTATTTTACTATCTTTACTTGAATATTTCTATATTGGATTCTTGGGGCATTGCCTTAATTATATACGTGTACGTACATTACTTGTTTATCTGTTCTTGGGCATTGCCTATATTATCTATTCTTGGGGCATTGTCTATAGTATCTATTCTTGGGGCATTGCCTATAGTATCTATTCTTGGGGCATTGCTTTTACTGTACATACGTGTACGCACATTATTTGTTCTTGTGGGTCACTGATGTGGGATTTTTTGTGGGATTGTTGTGTTGCAAAAATACTACTATGTCCCTCCTGCCAATGCGGAGGAGATATTGAGGGTATTCAACATCCGGGCGGAAAAGATTCACAGGCATTCGATTTATTATGCCAAGGAAAGGTACTTTCGGCGTAAAGAATGGGTTCAGTACCTCAATCCGGAGCATCGGGATCTGTGGCTGGAATCGTGGCAGAACCATGTGACCCGTGAGCAGGCACATAGGGATGGGGCGTTGACGGCTGAAGAGGTCGGTTGATTAGTGGAGAGCCCGTAGGATTAGTGCTTTTTAGGATTGTTATTCTTTATCCGTACATTTTAGGATTCTCGTTTATTTTAATAATTATCTTCGTACCTTTTAGTTTCTTTGTACGTACACTTTTAGTTTTTTTATTGAAATTTCGATTATCGTAAAATGAATCAATCGTATATTTTGTTAGTCGTACTCAATTTTGAGTTAAAATAACAATTTTTCACATAAATTCAGTAAAACAAAAAATCAATTTAAAAAAAAAATCAGAGAAGTTAGCGACGGATTAGTTTATCCGTCGCTAAATTCCCCTCGCAAGGGAATGACACGTGTCCCTTATTTTTAGCGACGGATAACATAAATTTCGCTATTTATAGATACGGATAAAGTCATCCGTCTCTATGTTGGTCAACGACAATATAGCGACGGATAAACTCGACCGTCGCTACATATACCGACGGATAATATTAACCGTCTCTTTATTTTTTAACGACGCCACTTTTCGCGACGTCGTATTTAGCGACGGGCTTTCCGTCGCTATTGGTGTTTAGCGACGGATCGCTAACCTATAGCGACGGATGGAGTCCGTCGCTAAAATCAGTTTTCCTTGTAGTGGAGGTGCAAAACCAAACAACTCTCATCTCAAACCATCAGGTTGCATGCATGACTAATTTTCATATTAAGCAAGACAACTAGACAAGCTTGACATGCTTAAGCTCTGAAGCAATGGCGAAGTCAGAAGCAAAATCCAGAAGGGTCCAACTTAATATACGATATTTTCGTCTATATATTAGAAAAAATTTTAAAACATTATACTCGAGGAGCAAAATCCAGGAGTACTTGTCAAGAGTAATCATATATATCTATACATTAAAATATAAAAAATACTAGTATTACATAAAAAACATGCATAAGATTAACCTTGAATTATCGTAGATAAATTTCAAATATTAAAACATGCTAAAAATAAAAGGATTGAGCAAGCACATCTAGAGTTAAAAAGGAAAGAAAAAAAAAAGATAAATGTTATTAAAAGGTAAGATAAAAGGAAAATTTTAAATGTTAAAAATAAAAGGACCGAGCAAGCACATCTAGAGTTAAAAAGGAAATAAAAAAAAATATAAATGTTATTAAAAAGGTAAGATAAAAGAAAAATTTTAAAATAGTTGAAACGAGCTAAAAGAAACACATAAGAAAAAAAGAGAAAAATTACATGACATTAAGAAAAATAGAAAAAAAATAATATAATGTTTGCCCACATAGAATTGAACCCACAACCTTAGGGTCCATAACTTTTTAGTACCTTCTTAACGATTCTAATTATGGATTAATCCCTCATAGATCAACAATATCGAAAAAGGGCTTCTTACAACATTTCAATTACATATTAGGACATTTTGAGTTGACCAAATCTAATTTTTGAAAATTTTGTTTTCAAACCAAAAAGCCTTAACTTTAAAAAAATAAAAACTAATAAAAAAGTTTTAAATAAACT
Source organism: Plantago ovata (assembly GCA_028274465.1). NCBI lineage: Eukaryota > Viridiplantae > Streptophyta > Magnoliopsida > Lamiales > Plantaginaceae > Plantago > Plantago ovata. The sequence continues at coordinate 105,829,896 of CM051456.1, read as the reverse complement.
AAAAAAAATCATCAAAAAATCACTAAAAATATTAAAAATAAAAATAATTAAAATAAATAAATAAATACAATTTAAAAAAAAACGGAGCTTCAACTCCACCATTAATGGCGGAGCTGAAGTTTTTCCACGATGGTGGAGCTCTCTGCTCCGCCAGATCTGGGCGGAGCAGAAGCTCCGCCTGTTAATGGCGAAGCTCTGCTCCGCTAGATCTAGGCGGAGCTTTCTCCGCCAAATCAAATGTGAAACTCTACTCCGCCAGATCTGGACGGAGCAGAAGCTCTGACATCAGGCGGAGTCTGCTCCGCCACCATGGTGGAGCTTTAGCTCCACTGTTTTTCGGCGGAGCAGAGCTCCACCGGAAAACTTGATGGAGCTCAACTCCGCCAGTAATGGTGGAGTAAGCTCTGCCATTAATGGTGGAGGTAAAGCTCCACCAAGTTTTATTTTTTTTAATTAAATAATTTTTATTTTTTTAGTTTTTCTATATTTTAGCTTAATTATTTATTTTTAAAACTCATAAGGTAAGGGCATGTTTAGTTTAAAAACCAAATTTCAGATTTTAAATTTGGTCAACTCAAAATGTGGATTTTGTCCCAATTTGTAATTGTTGATCTATGAGGACTTAATTTGAGAATGGGTGCTCTAAGAGCGTACTAAAGTGAAATTATGTCCACAACCTTATACATAGAAGACTGAAGATCTGACCACTGCTACATTCGGATTAATGCTAACGTTAGTACTATATATGTAGTACTAAACAGATTTTCAGGGGGGTCCAGTGACCACTCTGGACCCCCCTTGGCTCCGCCATTGGTGGGGGCATGACATGCGGTAAGGGCAGTCAACCCTCGTCTCGTTTTATTACTCTTTCTTTAAGTTATTTGATAAATTTAAACTCTTTAAAATTTGGTTAGCTGGTTGTATTTCTATCCGGGTTAGGATTTCAATTCTTATTTAAACTCTGTAATACATTATTATTATCTACGTTGGTCATTGAGTTGTGTTTTGCATTAACGATTGTTGTGTCTTTATTATACCTACGACTAGGGGATTGTCTTATTATATTGTACATGTGTTACTGTGAAGATAGTAGCAAGAAGGCATATTGAGTGATTTGCTTTGCCTGACGAGTGATTGTGTTAGTATAATTGTGTTCATGATCAATTTAGGTTACTTTTTCTGTTCTTTCACTATAGCGACGGATGCCACCCGTCGCTATACGGAGCTATCCGTCGCTATATACCATTAGCGACGGACCACTTCATATCCTTGAAAAGTAGAGCCCTCCTCTCGTGCTACTGGTAAGAACAGATATACCAACAATTCCGTAACTTCCTCTCACTTTGCTCCCTCTTTGATTTCCAAGAATTCATGCACTTCCCTTTATTCCATGGGTTCGAATAGGGAAATTTCTTCTGTCAAATAACCCGGCCTCCCCTGGCTCTTTCACCGTCTGGTCTCCCTTGACTCCCTATGCTCTCCCAGCGCAGGCTAGGACGTCGCGAAAAGTGGCGTCGCTAATAAAAAAAGCGACGGATGAATTTATCCGTCTCTAAATTTAGCGACGGACAAACTTATCCGTCGCAAAATTAGCGTTGACCGGGCAACCCATGGTTTCTTGTATTTAGCGACGGATAAGCTTAGCCGTCTCTAAATTTTAGAGACGGATAAGCTCATCCGTCTCTAAATCTGATTTTTTTAAAAAAAAAAATGTTTCTTTTAATTTATTTAATTCACCTACAATATAATAAAATATAATTTTTTTTGTAACGGCCCGTATTTTTTTTAATTATTTATTTTAATTATTTAATTACCTGAATAATTTATTTTATTTGGTAATTATTTAATTTTTTTCCCGCGCAAACGAATTCGACTTTAGACAGTTCACGTAGAACTAATTCGCTCCGTTCCGTTTGGATCAGCTAGCAATCTGAATTGAATGGCCCAATTCGAGTGGCCCAAATTCTATTCTGACCCAATCTGCTAAGCCCATTACCTTAACCAAATGCACCATATAAAATCTCCAAATCAAAACCCTAATTCATTTTCCTTTCCCCTCTTTTTTTCGGCAACCACACAAAATCCCCACTTCCCGTTTTTTCCACCCACCGACATCTTCATCTCCTCTGCCCGGACTCGCCTGAGCCGCCGTGAAACCACCACCGGAACCCATCTCGCCATCATCATTCTCAACACCTCATACATCGGTCATCCGAGTTCATCACCATCAAATCATCATCATCTCAGCACCACCGTTTGCTGCTTCCTGCCATCGCCGTCGATCCCGAGCCGCGCCGCCTCTGTTCCGTTCGCGCCGCCGTCCAAGGCCCGATCGAGCTCCGCCGCCGCTCGATCTGTCCGATCGGATTCCAACCGCGCCGCCGTGCTCCGTTCGTGCCTTTCCCGGTTCTCGCACCTCTCCGGTCTCGTTTCTGTCCAGCTCCGCTCCGGCACGCGCATTCGTGTTTCTGTTCTGTCCCGGTTCGACTTGACTTAGCTCCGTTCGTCATCTCCGAGCAGTTTTCAGGCTCCGTTCTGTTCGGTCCCTTCGTTTCCGGTAAGACTGTTTTAGTCGATTCCATCCTTTTCAATTTCCTTTTTCGATTTCATTTTGAAATCCACCTGATTCATGTTTGGGATATGAATCCCGTTGTTTGTAGTTGTTGTTGACGTCCTATTTGGTCTCGTCTCCGATCCGGAAGGTAGTACTCTCGATCCCTGTTTTCTTCTACGTATTCATTTCTGTTTTGTTATTCCGACCTCTGGACCTTTTACCCTTGCGTATAACTGGACTAGTGACTTTTTACCGAAATGGTTATGGACTTGTTAGTATAGATCTTGTTCGCTTGGATTTGAATGAC